>VZUA01105918.1:0-13055 GCA_013401035.1 Horornis vulcanius
GCCGCCGTGACCATGGCGATGGGAGCCGGCCCCGCGGGGACGGGCAGGCCGTGCCCGGGGCTGCCGCCGCCCGGAGCCGTGAGGAGCGCCGGGACACGGCCGGGCTTGGCGCTGCCGCCCGCTCCGCTGCCCGCCGGCACCGCCAGCTTCTGCCGGGAGAGGGGGAGAGAGGAGCGGCATCGTCACCGCGGGGCTGCGGACGCGCACGGCCCCCCCGGCCCCCAGGCAGCACGGATTTGGGGTTATTTCCTTTGCGTTTGGTAGGGCTTGCAGTTTTCTTCCTGGCAGGGGAAGGGTTGGGTTCCCCCTCTTTGCTCGGGAACTCGCGGGCTGAGCCCTGGGCTTCCAAAGTTGGGGGTTTGGGTTGGATTTTTTTTTCTTTGGGTTTTGTTTCGAACTAATATCCTAGTATAAATGATCGTGATATAAGTCTAGGTAATGCTGCGGCTTCAATTAATAGTAAAAGGCTTAAAGAATGGTATTTTCAACTTTCTCTTCCGTTGACTATCCATTCCACGTGCCCACTGCACCCCGTGTTCTTTCACCATGACTGGCTTCAGAGTCGGTTTGCTGCTTTCCCTTTCAAGTTTTCTTTTCCTCACAAAATTCCACTGTTTTTCCAGTGGTGGTAATTATAATAATTATGATTATTATTATTATCATCATCATCCCATCCCTAACTTTTCTCCATAGCACCCTTTTAACTCGAAGTTCTCTGTTTTTCTTAACAGCTGTTTTTTATATTGCTACAGAGTGGCTATATCATCTCTAATAGGAATATTTTGATTATGACCTTGTTTTAGGATCTCTGACAAGATTTGCATTTGAGATTTCTGTAGGTTCCGTGAAGATGCATACGGTAAATAATAGTGCATGTATAAAATGCTCACTTTTCAAAAGGAAAAAAAAAACTTTTATAAAGTTGTTGTGCTTTTGAGTAATATTGGGAGCTTTTCTTATTAATGCCATAATGCCATTTAGGAAAGTTAGGTATATGTGGAAAAAATATGCCGGTTCAATCCTCTTTTGATACCTTTAATTATTAAACCTCTTGTTTTTACTAGAGCTGACATCAAAGGCACTTAATCCTGCAAAGAGTTCTGCCCACGTTTGACTTTATACACTGACCATAACTTTGGACTCCAATGCAATTACATGTAATGTACAGCCTTTGGGAAACTGCTGTTAGACTGTTAAAGCCCATAAGAGTTTTGTTGTCAATTTTGTTTGTTTAAAACACAATGTGAGTACAGAAGTGTGTGTGTGTGTAAAGCTACAGACATGCTTAGCTCTTTCCAGAATCAAGGCTGAAATCCTTACTACTGGGCATAAAGAAGACCTGTACCACAAAACTTAGGTGACTTCTATGAAAATACATCCCTGCTTACCTTTAAACCCATCATAAGACTGGAAAAGCTGAGTGGAAATACATGTTTCCTCCAGGAACTGTAGTTCTTGTGTTTATATGAAATCACAAGCATATGCTTTACCAGAAATATTTGCTTCAGATTTTAATATACAGAAATTACTCTTTTTGGTCAAAGGTTGGACTTAGTGATCTTTGAGGTCTTTTCCAACCTTATTGAATCTGTTCTAATGTCAGCGTTACTCGTAATCGTGAGTTTGTATAAATTGTTCTGAGCTTTCTTCATTTTTGTCTTTACCTTTCATTCTCCATTACCCTGACAATCATCCCAAGGAAGCACAGGCAATATTCTCCTTATTCTCTATGCTATTGTGTGTCATAGAAGTTTTGAAGAGAAAAGAGCTTTCTCTTCAAAACAGAAACATACCAGTCTGACAGTTTAAAAGTGCTTAAGTGAAAGACAAGAAGGTCAGGTAAGTGTTTTATGTAGGGGGGAAAAGTTGCTTATGAAAAAATTCTATAAAACCCTCTTTCTCTGGTTTGTTGTATCACAGTTTTCCACTGGTCCTTGCACTGATTTCATGCCCCATGCCATGCTGCTGCAGATGCCAAAGAGAACTGGGACAGCATGTGGGAGAGCTGATCACCTCCTCTCCTGCTCCACAAGATATTTCTTTGCAAAGCACCTCATTAACCCCTACAGTGACATAAAGCTCTTAGTCTGAGAGCTCAGCCCTGTGCTTGTATTTTTGCTTTATGTCCTATGGAGAATGCAAGCTCACAGACTTGTCTGAAAGCACTGTACTTGGTTGCAGTGCTAGAAATCCACTGCCTAACTGGAATTACTCCAGGAGGCAAGTCCTAGCTCTGCTGCAGACAACCAGAAGTTTGCTGCTGACATCAGTGGCATTGGGTGGGGATTCTCTTGTGACCCTGGGAGCATTTGCTGTTCCTTATAGATCACCGTACTGATGAAGTGTCTCTTAATGTTTATCCTCGGACATGAACATGTGGGTTATTGAATGAAAAAAACTTCTTACAGAAACACTCAGCATTACTCTCATTTCATATTTTCACTTAAATTTCTAATAAGTAATATTCTAGTGGTATTAGTACAGCTTTACTTTGTTCTCAGACAATTCAGCAACAGAAAACATCTAAGCAAATAAAACTTCTTGACTCCAAATGATAGACAACCCTTGGTAGCTCAGTGGAAAGAACAACTAAATTAAGTAGAAGTAGATTATGACTTTCTTGACTAACTTCAATAGCAACTAATTGCTTTTTGTCTTGTTTCAAAGGAGTAAATTAGCTGAGAAGTACAAAACCAAGTATTCCGTAAACAAACAAAGGAATTTCACTACTCAAACTACCACCCATCCCTTACCCACTTGTTCTCCCTATAAGCATTAACAGTGAGTCAGTTTTGGGTCTTTGCATGTGATGCATGTTAACATTTTTCCTAATAACCTCAAAATCCTGTCTATTCATGTGTACGAAACCAAAAGAGCTCAGAAATAAAGATTACTGCTTGTTTCAGTCTAAGTTGTGATAAATATGAAATGCTTGTAAAACTGGAAAACTTTCATTTGAATATAGGTTTTGTGGCTTTTCTAAGTAAATACAGGGAAAACATTATGTCCTTGGGATAGGCTTGCAAAGACCAACTGGGCCACATCTCCTGAGGGTACAATGTTATACTAAGTTTATTTAAATAACTGAAATTTTTAGAAACTTAATATGGAAGTATATACAAAGGATCAGGGGCTCAATTAGCTTCCAAAATAGAGGTACAAAAAAACTGTCTATTTAGGGAAAAGCAGCAACAGCATCCCTTTGTGTCTCTTTTATTAATTTTCTAAAATGTACCTTTAAAAACACTAAACTTTAAAAACAGCCCCTTTAATCAAACTGTGTTAATTAAGAGTTGAGCTATTCTCATCTTTGGGTTTGTTTTTTTTTTTATAACAGCCATTTTTACATTTTAACCCTGGGATGGTAAAGGAGTGTTGACAGAAACAAAGATTATGATATGAGAGATTAAAATAATCCTCAACAAAACCTACATCTGCTGTATTCTATTTCTGCCAGATTAATTAAAAGAATAATCTTAGTTTTTAAAGAGAAAGAAAATCTGCATTTTGAGAATCAGGCAGCATAACATATTATCAGATACTTTTGGAATAATGAACAATAAGACACTAAACAAGCTTTGGACACTGCAGCAGAAAACATGCGCTGATATAATGGAAGAGCCAAAAGAGAGGAAAAGAAGAAAAAAAAATTGGCTTTAAATGCTGGAAAGCAGGTCTCTGCTTCTCATCCACAGCATAATAGCACACACAATACACCAATTTTGAAACAGCGCCTTTTCAATAGCAACACGACTTTCATTTTCACTGCAGGATGCCACAGGCAGTCCAGAGTTTGGAATATGTATGCTGGTCACACACAAACATACCACAATGTGCTGGAAATCTGCCACTTGTTTATGATTTCCCATCTTGTACGTGGCATGCTCTCAACTATTTAAAGCAAAGTTAATTTTTTTTTTTCCATATGTATCAAAATAACTCTGGCCTTCCTGTTTATTAGGCATGTAAGCCTTCTCCCCATCCTCTCCCTCCTAGCAAGGTTTGCAGGTAAGAAGGCAGCCGTCCAACAGTCTTAGCCTCAAATTTGGTTACTCAAATGCTACTTCTGCTATCACAAACCACAAATCATTCTGTTTAGTGAATAAAGCAATGGAAAGAGCAAAGGGAAAAAGTATTTGCAGGTGGCTGTTCTGTTGTGATCCACACTGAGCAATGGGGCACATGCATGTGCACACGCAGGCTCCAGCCAGGCTCCACATCCACAGCCCTGCTTCTGGTGCGAGGCTTTGTCTCCTTCACTGTCACTCTGCTGCAGTTTTTACATCATGTCTTCAAATCCTTACTGATCTGATGTCAACATTACTTCACACATGCATCTCAAATAAGAACATGGTCATGCTCTACAAGGGAGGAATTCTCAGCTCCTGGCTGCTGCCTGCCGTAGCAGTGATTTAAAACAGACACGTGCCTTTCAGCAAACCTTCATGTTTTCCTAGTAAAATATGAGATCTGTTTAAAAGGGACCTAAAATTCACTGTCCATCACATTTATATTTTAACACCTACACACTGTAGAGAGAGACCTCAGCCCATTAATCTTTCCAGAATGATGCTCTGACAAAGCAGTTTGCTTGTGAAAAACTGCAACTGTTTACAGAGTAATATCAGGTTTTTCCTTAGCGGCCCCATGGCTACGAGAAAACATTTGGCATAACCCTGAGAGTTTATTTAGCTTGCAGAGCACTGGCAATCCACTTTCAAACCAAAATGATATCTTTGTCAATTAATAATATAACATTCTGCACTAACATAATGCCATGCATGCAAACCGGCTGAACAGACTTCTCCAGCAATGAGAGCCATGGCCTCTCTTCATTTACTCAAGTCACAATAAAATTCTCTTGAACAACAGAATATTCAATATTCAGGGAGTGACAACACACAAACACACTGTAAACACAGTCACCAGCTATGGCACTTTAGTACATTTTCTTAGGGTTTTGGTTCAATCCTATGAATTTCCATGTATTTCTCTTGTATTTCCAAGTTGTTACTTATATACATGGCTGATCCTGCCTGATCTGAACCTTAAGTCATAGCCAACCATCCTCATAACTCCACATACTGAAACAAAGAAATGAGCAGGGCTCCAGCCAAGCACACGTGTACACACAGGCACCCAAAGGAGTTTGGTGGATGCTTATGGAGGCAAAAGGCTTCGTAGTCTGGATTTTATCCCTGGACTCCCATAAAAAATGCTTCTTTTTGCACACAGGCCTCGGGCACCAGTTACCTGTGCCCAAAGAGAAGGCATTAAAGCAGGTTCTCACACAAACAAAGATGAGGACCGTGGCACGGGAAGGTTTTATGCCCTGTTTCCATTAATGCTCTATTTCATGTAAAGGTGTTCAAGACGTGCAACCGAGGGGATGGAGGAGGAGGAGGAGAAGGTGGACGAGGAAGAGCAGGAAGAGGAAGAAGAGGAGGAAAAGGAGGTGGAGGAGAAGGGTTTTAAAGAAGGTTGGGGTAGTTCCTCCTGCCAATTGCTCGGTAAATGACCTGTCAGTTTGATGCAAACGCTCTCCCTGCGACGCCCCAGCTTGGGCGGGGGCAGGGACGGGGAGAAAGGAGGGGAGGGAGAAGAAATTGCTCGACAGAAGTATTTTTAATGACCCCCAGGGAGAGGTCACCGTGGCGCAGGCTGACGTGAGGTACCCGGGGGCAGGCAGCCTTCCTCCTCCTCCTCCCCCTCCTCCCTAGTACGCTGCTCCCATCCCCCTGCCCTTTCCTAGAGGGAGCCTCCAAAAGCACGATTAATAAACAAGGACGTAGAGACTGCCCGACTAGGTACAACTCGAGCGTTAGTTTTTGTAAGTAGAATTTAAAAAATAGCTGGAGAAAATCTGGGACTCAATGGACAGAGCTTTCCAGGGGCGGACTGTCAGCCAAAAGAAGATGAGTGTGAAACACGGGCAGGAAGGTTTACGTGTGCTGAAGTACAATCTCAGCATTAGTTGGCTGGGTTTTTTTTTTTTTTTTTTTTATGGCTTCTTTTGTCTGTCGGTTTCTTTTTCTTTTTCCTTCTTTCTCTTCTTTTTTTTTTGACAACTCCCTGCCTGCCTGTCATTAGAAGTAAGAACGTATTTCTTTGTCTCTATCAGATCTTAGTTAATTAGCCATCGCTGCAGCAGGCTCAAGGATTTAAATTCAAAGTGAAACTCATTCTAATCAAAACTGCAGCGAACTGGAGGTTTTGTTTGACTTTAACTTGAGAGTCAGTTATTGTATCACTGATGTACATACTGCATTACCAGCTGAGTGCTTTCAGCGTCCCTCTATCAGTGTGAAATATTTAATCGGCACAAGGATCCAATCAGCGCAGCAGAGGGGAAGCTAGTGTGTGCATTAATTTGCTTCAGTTGAAAAGCAGTAAAGCAGGTCAGAAACACATAACCTTCTCCCTTTCCCCCTCCTCCTTCCCCTCCCAAACAAACACACAGCACATCAGAAGAGTTTTGGCGGGGGGAGGAGGGATTGAAAGCCGCCCTGTATGAATCCAGATAGGATAGTCAGACAATAAATTAGTCACTCCTGCCAAGGAATGACGAACACTGCCTGAAACAGAAGAGGGGAACAACGCACAACACCACCACCCCCCCACCCCCAAACATGCCCCCCAAAAATCCTTCTCCAATTAATTACATTATGTAATTGTTTTTTAATCTTTGACTCTTTTAAAGCTGGAAAGACGGCTGAATGATTGCCCCTTCTGTGTATGACATTAATTAGAAGGAAAGCACATGCCAGGAAATATTGAAACAGTCTTTCTATTAAGGTGCAAAATGGCTTTTAATTTTCTAACCTGCCACATTCTCCAGGAAAGGCTTCCATTAATATCATTGGTATTGAAAATCTGGTTTAGAAGCATTCACAAGCCCTCCTGCACATCAGCAATTTCACATACTGCAGTGCACAACAGCTAAACTTTTTCCTCTTCTAATTTTACTCTTGTATTTCTCGTTTATTCTCCAAAGGCAGTCAAGTTTCTTGTCTCCTTGGTATCATAATGAGAATTCCAACATGCCATTTTCTTTCACAAGGGATCATATACAACCTGAATGTTACATGAACAAATTTGTTCAATCCTCCAAGCAAAACCATCGCGTGGAAATGTGACGACAGATGATGATTAAAGTTGCATCAAAAAAAAAAACCAACAANTCAGCTTGTCAGTGTGCGCAACCAAACTCTCAATGTGGCTGCTCTCCAGGACAGGGCAGCAGTAAAGAATTAACAGATTTGTGTAAAGGGAGAATTTTCCAAACTGGTAAATACTCCAACAATGGGCTTAGAAATGCACATACTCAGTCAAGTGCAATTAGCCTTTAATTTCTGAACCCATTAAACATCTTGCTGACTGCAAAAACCAGTGTGTTTTAAATGGTATTGCTAACTGGCAATCCACTGGTCAAAGCTTGGAATTAGCCGCTTAGTGAATTGTAAAAAGCACTTTTTAACTAACACAAGTAGGGAGGAAGAGGATGCTATTTAATGAGAAAAGTCAGATTGATATCATGGAACATTCTGGTAGTGCCTGTGCATCTTGAAGGAGAGGAGGAGGGGGAACTAGGGTTGGGGTTTTTTTAATAACCTCACAAATAATCCCTTCTCCTTTCTCTCTCTCAAACCATGCCAATGATCAAGGAAATGAGAACAAGGCGCTTGATTCACAGCTGACTCTCTCTTCTTGTTACATCAGATCAAGAAGGAGCAATGTAACAGGGAGGGGGGAGCTGATTTCTGCCGAGGAAATAAATCTACAAGCTGGCATTTTGTCTCCTACTCCTATTAATTAGACAAGTTTTCTGTCTGAAACAGAGCTTTTAAAACTTGCAACAGAGTTACATGTGTGCTCACTCACGCAGATGCTGCATATATGCATTCAGAAAATTAAATATTATGTGTGTGGGATAAACTCCTCCCCCCCCAAAAAATCTTCAAGGCAAGCATAGTTGGTTTCCCATTTTATTTGATGGATGGATCTCTGTTCTTTCCCTTAATCCCAAGTTTAAAATGTACAATAAACTGCTAATGGTGAGACACAGCCTGTGCTGAAGCCCCCAGAAGTGACAGCCTTTAGATAGGGGGCACTCTGGTCTGGAGCAGGTCTGCAAGGCTCCGACATGCTTTTTTTAACCCAAACTTACCACAGAGGAAAACTTTGGCTTGATCTCACTGTGAATAAAGCAGAAAGCACACAGGCTTCCTCTTGGCAGGTCAGAGGAGGGCTCCCTGCTGTCTAACACGGGTTCTCCCATAGCCCCAAAGCCAGGGTCCTACTTTCCATTAGCAGCTCAAAATTTACACTTTCACTGTTGCCAGGTTCAGTTTCTCACGATTTGCCTCATCCCATGCATTCAAGAGGACTGCATTCATGTGGCTTGTTTGTTGGTGAAAAACAAAACCAACTCTCCACAAACAAACACACAAAACCACGCTGGGTGCACACCATATAAACACTAATGTATTTCTAATTTAAGTTTTGAGAAAACAAAGGCAGAGTGATTAAAGGCCAGGAGCATGCAGCCAGCATATGGAGACTAAGTGCCCTAGAACAAGCTGAATGCTTCCATTGTGTGAAACTCATTCATTATAGCCATAAGATGCAGGGCAGACATTTGCATTTCTAGAGTGGCATCTTGTAATTTTTGGATAAATCAGGAGATCCAGACCCTTTCTAAATGGCATCAAGCTCACATTTCTTGATAATCTGCCTCCCTTTGTTTCCGTACTCTGCCTCTTCTCTTCTCCTCTCCATAAATGCCAATAAAGTTTGTATTCTATGTATCTAGAACTCAGGGGCTTCTCATTTTTGCTTAAAAAGGCACTGCTTCCTATGACCAAGCACTGCAAAAAGAGGTGCAACTGCATGTAATCAGAAAAAACTAAAAATAAATTAGAGTAATTTATTGTATCCAGTTCCAAAACTGCTGTCTCCTAATTCACATTCCCTGTCCCCCATTCCTCCCATCAGTCCCAACCCAACCCTCAGCCCAAACTGATCATAATTTCTTTGATTTCTCCCTCCTTCACACCAGCTTAAAATCAAATTTGGAAATGCATATCCTCTTTGGAGTGGCAGAAAGAACCCACAGTACAATAAACCAAGCCAAACCCTTTTTCTCCCCTCTTTTTTCCTAGGTAACAGAGAATCCTCCTGAAATGAACAAATGTAACTGTGAACAGATACAGACCTCCCATGGGATCAAACCATCGGTTCCTCAGTATACATAGAAAGAAGATAGAAGTTAAATGGTTGCATTTTCCCCAGGGGAAGGCAGATCTTCAGTGGTAAAGTATTCCCATGAGAAATTCTGGATAAATTGCAAAGAAAAGAAAAAAAATTCCCTGCCTTCTCTCAGACCTGGTGTAGACATTTCTGCAACAATTCCACATACACATATTTCAGCCCAACAGCATGAGCTTTTAGGATGGCTCTGAAGTGATTATTGCTTTTCAAGTGCAGGCATGTTTGCATGGTACACGTGAAACTGCTCGGAGCAACCTTGCAATTTTCCATCACTCCCAAGTACAGTTTTGGTGACACAAAACAAAGCAGGAGGGGAAATAAAGAGCCCAGCTGAGTGCTTACATTCAGGCACCTCCTCCTTCCAAATCCAGGCTCTTGTGTCCACATGGACCACTGCCAACAGGGCAGCAGAGTCACCCCATGCTCCTGTCCCCCAGCCCAGTGAGATCCCATCCCTTTTGGCAAGGGAATGTCAGTATATGAAGGAAGCTCATTTTGGCATGGGGACATGTCATAGTTCAGAGGGCAAAGTTGAAGGCAACCTTATGAGCAGGGTTTTTGCAAAAGCCATCAGCTGTTAGCACACTTTACTAATGAAAAACCCTGTGGCTTGGCAGCACGAAGAGCAGGGTCCTTCTAGCCCAGCCCCTGAGTCTGCTTCTGGCTAAGCACACCAGGACTGAGGTGGAATCAGAGCTGTCTTTCAAGATCTAGATAAAACCCTTTGCCTTAGTTTCCTGACTTGATAACGTGTTTTTCTTGTTGAGATATTTGTGAAAATGAGCCTGTTAGAATCCATTAAATGCTGTTTATCTATATTTTAAAGACAAGTTAAATCATATGGTTTTATCTTAATCCCACAGGATTATGGCTGTCAAATCAAAGGTAGTGAACTATCACCCTGTTTATCTAATCTNAACATAATTTCAAGTATTTTCCTTTCCACTGGTAGCATAAAAAGCAATCTAGAGACCAAAAAATGTAGTAAAGCCCATGGCCAGAGATGGGAAACACACAACAGGTAAATGCACCTCTCTTTAGAGGTGCTACAGGTCTGAAGAAGAAAAATGTTCAAAGAAACAGGAAGGACTGGTGGAAGAGATGTACAGAGACAAATTTCTCACAACAGCACTCTTGCCATTCTGCTGTCAATGGAGAGAAAATAGTTGAAGTAGAAAACTTCTGAGAGATTCTCCTGCATCATGAAATAAAACTGTTTATTACAAACTATGGTATGAGAATGATGAACAGTTGTGCAGTTGTTTGCAGAAGTGAAGGATGCAGATGGATGAGTTGACAATGGACTTCCATCTCAAGACTTCCTACTTTCTCATACACAATATATTAAGGATGACAGTCCCAATGATTTTCTCTGTCCCTTCCCAGGATGTCTGAGCATCTGTACATCATTCAAAAAAAATCCCTATGATCCAGTGGAACCATTCCAGAGGTAGGAATTCTGAGTGTACATGTAGAAGGAAGCTGCAGGAGCTAAAACTGAAGTCACAGAAACATATTCACAGGATGCATCAAGTAAAAGCTGGAAACTGAACCTCCACCTCACAAACACAAAACTTTAGTTATTGAGAGAGCACCTTCACTCCTCATTTAGATGCATCATTTCATTTGCCACGTGGAGTATCAAAAAACATAACTGAGAGTGGTCACTTTGCTCTCTTTATCCAACCTGAGGGCTGACTGTGCAGGCAGGCTGGCTGCCATGGCACTCAGGCTGCAACAGCACTGCAGGGCTTTTCTGCCTTTCAAGCAGGCAGTGTTCAAAGAGTTATGTTATCAAATACTGTCTTGCCAAAAACATAAGGTAATATCCAAAATCTGGCTGAATGAACACCACCTGGTCAAATATCACCTCCTATAGAAGTGGGAGAAACTGAAAATTGGGAACTCCAAGCCCTCTGTCTTTGCTTAGACCACTATTCAATACATTACTTTTTTTAAATTGGGGGCATATAATGGTCTAGTTCCTCTAGGGACATGGGTGGTTTAGACAAATTTATAAAAAAATTAACTCACCCTTCCTAGTCCTCCCCACTATGACAAAGAATGCTGTGTGAGTACACACATGTGGAAAATCAAAAGCCAACTTAGACAGTTTGAGAATCCCAAGGAATACTATTTGACTAGATACAGATAATTGATCAGTCAAAATAAGAGGAGGATACAGCTTGTAATATCTTTCTGTTAATGAGACTTCAGAGAATGCATGAAAAAACTATTTAGAATGACTGAACTGTACAAATACATTAGCAGATGTAGAAAATGCTGTGTAAATTTAAGAAACAAGGGAATTATATGCTTTCACTCTAACTTAATGGAAATACAAATTATAAGACAGTGCTTAAAGGGAAAGAAAGGTATACAGCAGTGTTGGGAAAGAACATTAAAGAGATAAAAGAGCTGCTAATGAAGGACTGTGTAGATCCTTGAAACTAAGACAGTACACAACCATTATTGCAGAGGCCAAAGAGAGAGTAGCAAGCAATAAATAACACAAATCATGCCAATGACAGTAAATAAAATGGAATGTAGAAGAGAGAATAAGATAGAACAGACTGGGCCCACTTCAAAACAACAACAGAAGAGGAACACAATGGCTTAGGAGAAGGCAATGACACAGTACCTTGCCATTGCCTTCACACATCAAGATGGAGATGGTTATTTAATGCACATATAAAATAGAAATTATCTGCAAAATTTAGTCCCTGGTCTTCAGTTGTGTCTGAACTCATTTCTAAACTACTCCCACAAACAGTGACAGGAGAAAGGAAGACATTTGTATGTTGAGTTTTTTGCTATTGTAGTGGCAAATACTTGGATACTTCAGTCGTGAGAACTCTATAGGGAGCTGCAGAGTAGCACTGATCTGTGAGTATACTCAGAAAGGATTCAAGGACACAAAAGAAAGGTGAGAAGCCATTGAGAGAAGCTTCAGCAAACTTCTCCCCTAACTTTTTTACATTTTAGAATCATAATAAACATTTCCCATTGAGTGAAAAACATCACAAGCACTTAAATACCAACCTCCATCAGTCAACCAGATCCTTTTCCTGGAACATTTATCCCAGCTGACAGCTTTTCTTCTGATAAAATCATTCTGCAAAGACGCTGAGTACAAAAAATGGCAAGGTGGTCAGAAAGAACTGATGCTCTAGCTCTCCAGTTCTGTAGTGCACCCAATTTTTATTTGCATTCTCATTTGAGTTAACGTTTTCTTCTGCAAGAGTGGAACACCCTTCAGAGCACAAGGCAAGGATTAGGTGGCAGGTTCATGCAGCAGCCCCCAACGATTTGAGTTCAAATACAGGACAAGTCACAAGTAGGAATGAAAAAGAAAGTCCTTGTTCAAGTTCCAAAACCATCTGTGGTGTAACTCCCAACTTGAAATAAGATTGGGCTGCAATTTTGTGAACTGTAAGGACAGGATTTACAAAAAGAATGGATAAATAAGTGGCAGTATCAAGTTTGCTCATTCCACTGGATTCCAGCTGAGCAGAAGGTGTTAACACCACCCAATGTGGGAACAGTAGCTCTCTACAAACCTTCTCTATAAATACTGTGACTACAGCCAGCCCCCTACCATTTCACTCCTGCTTTTCCCTACTTTTATTTTTTTTTTTTTTTCCTAAAGGATCAAAGCCTTTAAAAGGAATTGTGGAAAAACAAAATAAAGTTTAGTAATGACGGCCCTCTCTAGGATGTGAGGGAAACAGATCATGTTTTACAGAACACAGTATGCCAATATGAATTCCCAGTTCTTCCAAGGA
>VZUA01105927.1:0-11952 GCA_013401035.1 Horornis vulcanius
GTGGAAGCTGTCCCTGCTCTTAGTCTCTTCCAACCCAAACACTTCTGTGATTCTATAATTTTTATAAATCATGATTCTAGTAACACAACCAGAGTTTACATTTAAAGCCTATTCTCCCTTAAAAACCCCTGAAAGTTTCTGCTCCCTCCCTGAAGCTCTGGACAGTCACACAGGGTCTATAGCCAGACTATTGGAAGATTTGGGATCTGTGGTGGGGCCCCTCTCCCGTTTTTACAAAGCCTCCCTACTACTGCTGAATCAGAGGCCTTTAAGGGTTAATAAACAACAAAACTTAGGTTTGGAAGTTATAGAATGGAAGTAATTTGTCATTGTCCCCATTTCATCACAGCATGATGATACTTGGAGATGTCATGTTACGGAATTCTACGTAACAAGAAGAAAATTGACTAATTGCTAATTCTGCTGTTCTTCTTCCAGGCAATGGAATTCTTAAATATCTTCCAAATGACAAAAACAAATAACACTTTTTTCTTCTTGGTTTTGCTTGTTTCATGCCCACAGCACCACAGAGATATTCCCTGACAAAAACACTGGATGAGCCAAGGAGATGTGAAATAAACCCGTGACATTTGGGAAAACTTGGCAGGCAAAGAAAACACCACACAAAACTCCACACATAAATCAGACCTCCAAAACTTTTAAAAGCAGCAGCAGCCAAAGAGCTGAGATTAGCAAATTAATCCAAGTTTGAATCTAACTTCTCATTACCAATGTTGAGTTTTTCTAAGGTTGTTTTCTGTTCTGTCAGTCTCCTGTCCAACAGCCCTGTGCCAGACTGGGAGGTGGGAGAAGTCAGTGGGAGAGATTCTTCTCTTCCACACACAGCAACCATGGCTTGTGAATAACATGCAGATGTTACAAGGCTTGTTTCACAGGCTGCTGCAATGATTACACGTCATCAACTAAACAAAGAAAAATCTGACATTAAAATAAAATGAAAACCTGGAAAGGAAAATTCTGTCTCAAGACAGATTTCAGTTATGACAAGCTTAGCCCACTGCCTTTGCAGATGGGTTTGCTGCTGGCTCCCCTCACATGAACAACGCCCCAACAGAACCAGACCAGGACCTGGATAACCAAGACAGGGGTACCACAGAGAGGCCTGAAAACCCCAGGGAAAATGAGTGTCTTTCTGGAATGTGGTTGGTGACATCCCACAGCCCCTGCAGGGGAAGTGGGAGTGACTCCCAAAGACTGAATCTTCAAACAGGAGATCTGCAATAACCCCCCAAGAACCAGGATTTACTGAGGACTTGCATAAATCCTCATCTGGTGCCTATTTATGCCCTGCTGGCTCCAATCATTATGACTCAAAAAAAATATTTTTTTGTGCTAAAGGATAGAGGAATCACTTCAAATATGAAAATGTGTTTTAAAGGCTCATTGTGTACAGGGCATTTGCACGCTGAGAATCTCGAGTAGCACTTTGGAGAGAGTTCTCAGACAGCTGATGTACTTTACCCTGGAGTATTTCTACCATTGGTTTGATATATTTGTTTATGCATTTTATAAAAACTCTTAGTTCAATAAATGCTGCAAGATCAAATAGCACGCTTTTGAATTATGCAAAATTCTATTATACATATTGTAAATAAACTCCATGAAACATTCATCAACTTCAGAATGGTTTCATAAGGACTCTGTGCAGTGCTTTCTCTTTGGTATATTTTGAGCATTACAATTTTGTTGTAGGTTAAACGTTTCCAGAAAGGAAACTACTTTGGTATCAAGACACATGCAAATCTCTCAACTGAAATACCATTTAATTTACCTTTTATGCCAAAGCACGAGCAACATAAAGCCACTGAAATGAGAAATGAAGTACAAATCACCACGTCTATCTCAGCATGTTTAACACCATCAAATTGTTAACACTAGACCTGAGAAAGTCCTGATGTTATTGGCATTTTAATTCTTCTCTGATGTCAGTACAGCAGAAACTCTCTCCTGGCTCAACAACTGCGCCTTTGCCCTCATTAAAAACAAAAATTGTCATCTGTGAGCACCTGTTAGCAACTAAAGGTGGAGAGCACACTGCTGTTCTGCTTGAAACACATTTAATACTTTGCATATAAAAATGTCTGAGAGGATTTCTAAATGAATTTCAGAAAGAGCAGAAAATTCAGTTTAAAAACTCCTTAGATAATAACCCAACAAGAAGCATGGGAAAGCAAATGTACTCGCACCAGGTAAGTCGTGTGCTGTAAATATAACAGAGGATGAATTCTGATGGGTGGTAAACACTCACAGGAGATGATTTTGAGCTGAGAATTAACATGAGAGTTCTGCCACTGAGGAGAAGCATTCAGTGGAACTGCAGGAAGCTTTGTGTCTGTTTGGGTTCTGGGGCTTTCTTTGTCTCTTTTTGAACCTTCAGAGCAAAGGACTCCCCTTTACCCCCTGCTCAGAGGATCTCCCAGCCTGCAATCACTTAAAAAAGAACCAGGATTAAATTGCATAAAACCTTGCAGATATCAAAAGTCACACAACCCATAAAAAACCCCCTGAATTTATTAGCAAACTGTGAAGTCACAGACACTAAAAGAAAATTTAATTCTAAAATTTCCTCTTCTGTTACAAAATTCAGGCTTCCTGCTCTCAGAAAGAACTTCTCCCACTGGTTCTACGTTGATATCAAGAAAAAAAACTCAATGACAACTCAAAACNTTTATTTTAAGAGCTAATGAGGGAAAAATGATGCATGAAGACAGATTCCTGCATACAACTCTGAGGAGATGCCTGGAACCCTTATTTTCCTCTGACAGACAGACTAAATTACAAACACATCTAACCTCAGAAAAAAGGTTTTAAATATAACTTCTACATTATTATATTTTCTATATTTATGCAAGTATTTTGGCTATAAAAAGGAAATTATTTTAATCAAGGGATTAATGAGAAAACTTGACATTCAAATTAGCTGTTATTCAACTACATTTGACAAGTATTTTTCAGGAAGTTAATTTAGTTTCCTTCTCTCTCTCATTTTTTGGGTTTTTTTTTCTTCCCCCACTAACTGATAACAGGAAGAGTTATTTTACCTTGTGGGCACGGATTTCTAGTCCCAGGTTGTTCCACTAAAGGGCAGCAGAGCAGCCAAATCCCAGTGAGCCTGTGCTGCTGAGCACAGCCAGCCCATCTGTGGGTAATTTCAGCACTCACAGATGCACCAATAACCACTGGCACAGCTGATCCAGCACAGGCTCAGAGTTCACTGCAGACAGATGTTCTGGCAAAGCAGGAGAGTTAAAATTTTAAAAAACCTAAAATCCAATAAAAAATATCAGCATTATCTACTCGGGGAGCAGCGCTTTGCCCTCTGATGTACCTGGAACAGGGGGAAATGGCATCCTGAGGGGTTCTCTTCAACAAATCCTTGAGTTTCTCCAGTTTCCCTCCCTGCTCCTGTGAATCATTCCCTTCCCATCCCACCTCACTTATTTATTTGGTTAGTTGTTTGCTAACTGCAGCTTATTTGCACTTAAAATAGTCATTCTCTTCCAGCATATCTAAATAATTAGGCTAATGACAGCAGGTTTATTTCTGTTGATTCAATAATGCATCACAGATAATATCACCATCCCAAGTCTGCTCATTTAGGAGTCATTAATAAGGCCTTCCACCAAATGGCAGAGTTGGCTGCCACGCTGCATTCAAATAGAATAATGAGGATGCAGTTAGCTTTGTTTCCTTTGCTCCTGAATTCTTATGTAAATGGGCTTTTCCTCCAGTGTTTCTCCATTATATAAACACCCAAATTCACTGCAAAAATGAATGAAAAACTGCCTTCTCCTTGTTCAGCTGAACTTAGGAATGCTGGGAAAAAAGCAGCAAATAAATGGCCTGTCCCATACTATCCTATTAATGATATTTATTATGGATTAATATTTTTATATTAATTATAGCCACAAAACAGTGTCAGCCCACTCCAGGTCACAACTACTCTGGGCAGCAGAAGACACAAAGGTTGATTAAGGTGGGGGATTAAAAAGATAAGCCCATCCCCACACAGATACCAAACTGAGCACCCCTTGATCTTTGGCTGAAAAAACACTTCAATTATAAAATCATTCCAAACACACAATCAGATAACTGGAGGGGTTGTCTGACTATAATGTGTTCTAATGGTTTTTCCAATCTTGGGCTTACAATTGAAGTTAAGAACTATCCTCAGAAGCAGCAGGGACACAGAAGGGGATCTACAGAATGTACCAGGTTTGCTCCTGGGGGCACATGAACTGCCAGCAACACACAGCACCCTTGGTCTGAAAGCATTTCCCTTCCCACCAGCTCTGCCTGGGAAAGCAGCTGGGTTACAGCATCACTGCTAGCTACTTATTACAAAATATGGATATTTTTCTACCATTAATCCAAAAAAATCTAAACAAACAAACAAACAAACAAAACAAAAAAGAAAACCAAATCAAAACAAAAAAAAAGGGAGGATTTTGAAAAAGTATCAAAGCTGAGTGAAACAGCATCCCACATTACACACCCTGAGATAACGTTGACCTGAAAGCCAAGGCACTGATTTTCTCCCTAAACAGATCAATAAAACGTTTTGGAATCTAAAATAATGTGACCAGATTCAATTCAATGGAAAGCAGCTTTCAAAAAAACTACTGCTACTTTAAAAGATTTAAATCATATTCTTTCATCATAATTCAACAAATACATTTTAAAAGCCACTGAATATCATGAATGCTGATTCCTGTCTTTAACTTTCCCATTATGTATTTATAGATACACAATTTCTGTACACAAAAATAACATAACCAAGAGCCACACACAGATTCACAAATACATTTCTAATATACATCAGAGGAGCTGTTTTCACTGGATTGCATCAGTTCAAACACTCTTTCCAACAACAATCACCTTCAGATATTTGTGAGAATACAAGCACCAGTGCTGCCCACAGTAATCTGCAAAGAGGGACATCCTGCATTTTGTTGTGTAAGAAATAACATACACTAATTTAAACAATTACTCTTCACTTCCATTTATTTTTTGGATCTGAAGTATCCAGTGGAAAAGCTGTTGAACAGCACAAAAAGAGCTATTCTCTTCATGAGTCACTGAGTCCACAATCCCTGCCTTATGAGTCATATCATTAGAACATCAATATTCAAATCAATATCAATAATTTCAATCTCTCCTTTTCTCCTCTTTCACTCATCTGTCAATCCTGTCCCAAGGGAAAGGGCTGTGCCACGTGTTCCCTGTCACCCCTGCACAGCAGCTCCTCCACCCCTCTGATCATCCCATCCATGCCTCTGGCAGACACAGGGACACCAAAATTTGTGTCCAGCAGCACGTGGAAGTACAGCCAGAGAGAGCAGGACTGTATTCTCTGTGTTGAATTCCTTCTCTCAAAGTTGCTAAATACCCAATTTGCTTTTTCTGACAGCTGTCAAGCATCGAACTAATGCTGCTGAGAACTCCATCTGATGTTTCCAAAAAAAAGCTTCTGAGCAATAATAGTCACACACGCCCTCATCAAGGAAAGATTTCCATCTATTATGAAATTCTCAAAGCGAATTTTATTCTGGCGCTTAACCCTTCAGCTTTCTGCACTTTCCCAGTCAGTTTTAGTTCTGCCTGCTTGGAACAATCCTGTCTCAACAGAAACATGTGTCATTATTTTGTCCCTTTTACAAACTGAACACTATAGATTCCCAAGGACTTCCCTCCAGCTATCCCCTTCACTGTAAAAAATCACATTATTCACTCCAGTGCAATACTGGCAGATCCAGTGGACCCATTACACTTCACACTGGTTCATGGAAGTGCCTGCCCCAAAATCTCCCCATCACTGCTCCTGACCCTGATTTCCAGTCTCCACTACCAAAGTGTGTCTAAGGCTGCTGCTCTCCCCTGGGGCTGGCTGCATCTTCCCCTGCCCACCTTGCCCTTCCAGTGAATCCCACTGCTCTTCCCTCAGCATTGTGACAGTTTTGGGCTCTTTTTTTCCCTTGCCAAGGTCAGGATGAAGAACATGGGGAACAAAGATGCTGAGTTCGGACTTGGAATGTTTATTACATCTTATCTACTTACAGTGTTCACAGGCTCAGGTACTGTGAGCTCGAACTAGCATGCTAGGAAAATAAGGTAAAATGGAGTTTTTCTAACACTCTCTAAGGTCTTTTAAGCAATAACTACTCAATACTAAGGTGACACTTATATTATTTATGGTTTTGACCTAATAATGACCACCCAAGGCCTGCAGTGCAGACCTTTTTCACCCAATTACAGAAAAACACCTAAAGCCATGAAGAAGAAGGTGAAGAAGGACAAAGACAACACCCCAAATTCTCTATCTTGACTCACATGTATTACTATATACTAAAATCTTAAATCTAAGTTTCTAGCATTCCAACACAGCATAACCTGCATCTGCTACCTGCACCACATGTCCTTTTATCAGCAACAGCTGCATCTGCCACTGACAGCACTGGGAGATCTGGGTTCCATTCTGTGTGATTTCTTGAACAACTGTCTCCTCAAGTGGGTGTGGCCTTCCAGTTCAGACTTTTTGCTGGATTTCCATGGATACTGCAGTCAGTTCAAGCAGCCAATCCACCCCCCTAAAGAATGGATTTGTGGATGAGAACCATCCAAGCTTTGCTGCAGAGAACATCAGTCCTTGGAATTTTGGAATTGGGCTTATTTTTAGGTTAGAATATTCTCAGGTGGCCTTTCCATACACTTTAGAGCTTGTATTCTTCCCATCCTGCATTATTAGCATTGAAAGAATTATGTTGTTTTTCTCCCCTCTGTTCCTTCAGCATTGAACCCAGAGATCCCATAAAGGAAGGGACAAAGTCTCCCCCTGGAATGCAGCAGGAATCCAGCCAGGACTTCCTTCCCAGATCTGAGGGAAGCAGGAGAAACATCCCACAAGGAAGAGAATTGGGATGGAACAGAAAGAAGAGGAAGAGGAGTGTGCCTGGGACAGCCTGATGGAATCTCCAGAGGGTGCGGACAAAGCTGTTCCTGGGATAATTTCCCCACTTTGAACAATAAAAAAGGTCTCCCAAGAAACCACAGAGGCAGTGTTTGGACCCCAGGAAGGAGCATTAGTGTTTACAAGGATCTGCATTTGGGACCAGTGTTCTGAAAGAATTTATTGACATCTGGAGACAGAGCCACAGTCAATTTAAATATGGGCCATTTTCTTCAAGAATATGAATCATGAAGAAGTTGTCTCCTGTTACATCAAATTGTCTTTCAGGGAAAAGTAGATGATGATACAAATACCCCTAAACCTACAGAGGATCAATCTATTTCACTTAACTGCACATCAGTTGGTACAAAATATTTTTAGCATTTCAACAAGTGAACTTTAGGGCTGCTTCAAAAGTACTCTCTGAAGAATGCTACTGCTCTCTCCCTCTGGTACCCAACAAAGCTGAAGAAAAACCCAGCTCCAGTGTTATTCATCAAGTTATGCAAATGCAGGTTTCCTGTGCTCGTTAAACATCAAGTCTAAACGAGTATTTTTTTATCCACAGCTTTTCAAACACAGAGCGTGCTGTTCTGAACATACCTGCAGCTTGTAAATCTATATCCTCCTGAACACATTCCTTAAATAAACATTCCTGAGTCAGTAACAGGGACTTGTATTGAGCTGCCATAAAATCACTTGTGTACTATCTGCTTTCATTAGTTTTAATGGTTTTATTGTCTTATTAGCTCCCATCATTGTTTTATTCCTCCAGGTGAGTGTTATTTGAAGCCCAATGATTCACGTACTCAGAATTTCTGCCT
This sequence comes from Horornis vulcanius, assembly GCA_013401035.1. Classification (NCBI taxonomy): domain Eukaryota; kingdom Metazoa; phylum Chordata; class Aves; order Passeriformes; family Scotocercidae; genus Horornis; species Horornis vulcanius. The sequence continues at coordinate 7,792 of VZUA01105927.1, forward strand.
TGAATGACAAAGACACCTCCCTGAAGCTGGTTCTGCCCTGAGCCATCCAGCTCCTATTCTGAGATTATTCAGCTGTTTTGGCAGAACTGAGCCCCTCAAAGTGTGATCAGAGCACACAGGGAGTAGAGCCCAGTCCCAGAGATGGCACTTCTGCCACTCCATCATTTCCCCTCTACCTTTGGACTGAATCCTCTGCAGATCTTGCTGTCTGCGTGAGATTTTTGTGTAATTCTATTTCACATTTTTGCTAGGTTTCATCCATGGTGCTCCTGCCTCCTGTATGCTTTCCTTTACAGCTCCCTGTTGTACTACTGCTGACCAAGGTGCAAAAAACCTTGTCAGACAAAACAAGGCCTATTGCCTGCAGGAAAGGGCTTGGGACCAGAAAATACAAATATTTGGAAACCATAACTCATGCTGAAATTTTCTTTTGGGTTTCAAGGAATCTGAGTGGCAAAGCAGATGATTTGTTCTTCAATATCCTAACCTGGCTTACACAAAAGACAGAAAACCCTCTTAAATTATTTTGTCCCTGCAATTTCTATTACTTGTAGGCTGTGTGGATCTAAAAATCAATAGCACACAACATCTTGGTCTTGATAAAAACACAATTTGTGAAGGATTTCAGATCAATCTTTTTCTCAGTTTAGACCCTATATATATATATATATTTTATAACTATGTCATTTAGCTGTACAAACTATCCTTCAAGATAAGGAAAAAACCACCACAAAAACAAACTCTCAAACAAACACAACCACCCTGCCAGTGCTTCTCTTCTCTTTTCTAGGTGTGCTCACAAAACAGTTCCTCTGGGGTGCAGAGGAGGAAACAGAAACTTCAGCGAAGAAAACCAGGAGTCTGATAGGGTGTGGCAGGGTTAATTTTCACTCCAGCAGCCCAGGTGGGGCTGTATTTTGGATTTGTGACCAAACCAGTGCTGAAAAGGGTGTTATTGCTATTCTCAGGGTTTGCACAGCAGCAGGGATTGCTTTACTTTTGTTTTCTCTTCTTTTTCCTCACTCTCCCTCCTCCACTAGTGAGCTGGGGCTGCACAAGAATTCAGGAGGGGACACAGCCCTGCCTCTGCACACACAGACAAGAGCTCTGTCCTTTGACCCCCTGCCCAAATTTGCTCTGATTAGTGTGCAATGGTTTTTGGTAGGTCACAGACAAACTGCTCCCATTAACGCATTAACAGATGTAAATTTTAAGCAGTGTAAAAGATAAAGGTTTAACTACTCGGTGAGAAATCCCAGATTGCTAAAACTCACCCCAGTGGTGAGTTCTAGAATGCTCCATAGTGCAGAGAGCTCCCAGAAAGAGGCACAGTCAGAAGCAGTTCTGGAAGTACACCTCAGTTTCTGATATTAAACACTCCAGAAGGAAAATAAATGATGCCAAATACAAATCTACTTTGCCAAACTCATGTTGTTTCACCTATTCAAATTTCTCAAATGATGCAGCAGGAGGATAAAGTTTTCATTTTACATCAACAGATCTTTTTTACTTCCCAGAGCTCTCCTTCCTCCCTGGAGATGCATTTTCCAGCTGCCACCCCATACCAAAATTTAAAGACCTTCCAGTCCTATGATTTCTAACACATCTTGCAGGAGCAGTAAAACTCCCACAAAGGATGTGGTTTATTGGTTGTGCCTGTGCTGCACAGGAATTACACTACAACACAGACTTGAGAACTCAGTAACTAACCTCAGATGTAATGGTGGGACAAAAAGGAAATGAAATTTTCCCCACCTCTAAATTCCTGCAATCCAACACTCCTGTTCATTTCCATGAGCAGGAGCAGCAGAGACTCCCCCAGTGGAACAGGACCAGGCTGTGCGCAGGGATGCTCAGCAGGGCCTCAGATCAGGGCACAAAGAGCCACCTGTAGTGGCATTGGGTGGGCTCTGAGTGCTCTGTGTGCAGGGACAGGGACTCCCCATGGACCACAGCCCTGAGGGACCTCACTTTTATCTTGAGAAACCCCAATTTACCCTGAGGGACCTCACTTTTACCCTGAGGAACCTCAATTTACCCTGAATGGCCTCACTTTTACCCTGAGTGACCTCACTTTTCCCCTGAGTGACCTCACTTTTCCCCTGAGTGCACAGCTGAGGTTCATTCAGGGCTCTCCCTGTCCTTGGCCAGCCCCCCCTGCCCCAGCCAGGCTCAGGCTGCAGCTGCAGGCAGGTTGGAGCAGCACTCACTGTGGCAGCAGCAGCAGCATTTCCTCCAGCAGCACAGCCCAGAACTCAGAGCAGCCTGGGCAGCTTTGAAATTTGCTGTCCTGAACTAACCAAGTGCCTGCCCTGGCTCTACCTCCACTCTGAGCAACCAGAAAAAGTTTCAGAAGTCTGTAAGCTCTTGAAAGAAAAGAGGATCAAGTGTATCTCTTCATTAAAGGATGGTGACACCCTTGGCATGACCCAGATCACCACCAGGAATGTCACATTTCAATTAGCTCTGCCCTGTGCTGGTAGGGCTTTGCATATCACACACTTTCCATACACGTTTAATAACTGCAGGAATTTCTTAAGGAAAAATTTCAAATTCTTATGAGACAGGAAGGAGCATGAAATTATAAAGTCTTTTTCACTGTTAAATGAAAAAATTATTAACAATAAAAGTTACTGGATTAGAGGCAGAGCAGAGGAAAGATGGCCCAAGAATGCAGGGAATGATTTGGGATTTGAGAAACATGAATTCAAATCCTAGCTCTGCTATAGCCCTTCTCCTGGCACATCACTCAGGCTGCTCAATTTTCTGGCTTCTCCTTCTGTAATAAAGAGATAATAGCACATACTAATCTCACCGGAATATTGGGACTTGATATCTCTTAAATGCCACGGAGCTGTGGAAATGAACTTGATCAAAACCCCCTTAATGCTTCAATCTGGAGAAGATCCAGAGTGCAAACAATTGCCAGTGGAAGCATCTGGGGTGTTTACAGGCATGTGGAAAGGTTCACAGAGCCTGAGCAAGGAAATGCCAGCACTGTGCTGTTTGTGCAGGAGGTGTCTCAGGGGTGTCAGCAAACAGGCTGCTGTGCACAGGACATCCACAGGCTCAGGCCAGGCTGCATTTAACCCAGGAGGGTTTTACTTCAGTGACACAAAACANTAAAGCACAATCTAGAGACAGTGTCTTCCTTTATTTCTGTGGGGGGATCATGATTTCAGTGAACTGAGCAGCAGAAGCACCTGTAAATCACAAGCAGACCACTGACACTCTGCTTTGTAGCCCTTGCACCATTTAGGTAATGACAAATTACAGCAATGGTTTGACAGGGACTCCTATAAACCTGCTCCCACAAAACTGCTCTTTTGTCCAAGGTATCGGTGATTTTACTGACACAAACTTCACATTAATGATGGCAACTAAAAAAACACAACACTTTCTTCCCCTGTGGGAAATGAAACCTTGGAAAACGCAGGCTTATAAAAGCCCAAGCCCACCAAATTAAACAAAATAGTATATTTAGCTCCCTAAACAGGAAAGCAATATCTAGTGAAACCTATCTAACTAATGGAAAAGCAATATTACCAATCAGCCACCTAACACTGAATTACCTCGCAGCAGCACTAGGAAAAAAAAAACAAAAACAAAACCAACAACAAAAAACAACAAATCCAACACAGGTCAGGCTCAGCTACCCTAGTTAAACTTTTTCTGAAGCAAAAACAACCATGAGAATATTCTGCTGCTCCTCATTAGGAGAGGCAAATGCCTCGCTAATCCTGGTCCTTAATGAATTCCTACAATAACTGTTGCAGATATCTGAAGATATTGCAAAACAACAATGGATATTATGACAGTGGAGCAGATCCTAACAGCTAAACAGTTCTCCATCCTAGCTCAGATAAAGTAATGGAGCAGAACTTACTGCATCATTTACGTTGTCTAACTACCATTCTTCATCCCTTTTCTATTGTAATTTGCACATATCAGTAATTCAAAGTGCTGCAATTTAAAAAATATTCAACTCTCTAGACAAATACTCTCATTCAGACTGCATCAGAATAGAGAGAGATGAATAAATAAGAATGCCATCATTAAATCTTTTTCTTCTCTATTTATTAGAATAAAGTTATAATATTGGTTTATTTCTAAGAGAATTGTGGTATTTTATGACAGGTCTCTTTCACAATTTTTTTTTTT
>VZUA01105931.1:4443-15809 GCA_013401035.1 Horornis vulcanius
CTCAGGCTTTTGATGACTGTGGGGGTCTTTTCTTAGAGCATTTCCTGCAGTGAAAGCCTCACCTTTTGCTGCTGGAGATGTGTGCACCAGACCTGGTTATAAATCTCATTTAATCTAGACTAAAGCAGTTTGACTTGATGACCTTAAAGGTCTTTCCCAACCTAAATGTTTCTGTGATTCTCTGAAAGCTGTTTAAGTGCTATGTTTTTTAAATTATTTGTTTCTTAATTTGGTTTTGGATAATTGAGATGTTTCTATACCTCAATTAAAGATGATTAAGGCAAAGTATTAACAGTATGCTGAAGAGAGAAGGTTTTAAGAACTAAAAGAATAATTTCAATTCACCCCTTCTTCCTTGGGCGCAACAGATGGAGTAAAAAACGGGGCCCTTATATTGGCTGCTGCTTCATCTCTTCATATGATTTATCTAACTGTATGTCAAAACTGGAAAGATCTAGATGAAACAGTTTTGCCTTTACAGAGACCTGCTCCTCAGCAGTTTAAATCTTAGAGACAATTTTATGTTGTGAAGCGTCTGGGAGTCTCCTTGGCCCCTTTCCAGCTCATTGTCCCATGGAACATCTTCCTTCAAGTGCCCCCAGTGAGTGACCTCTGACTCTGTGCCTACAGGATGGAAAAAAGCATCTCAGCTTCAAAGCTTCAGAGTGCCTCTTGCAATTCCTGCCTAAGTATTATTTGAACACGGAGAGAGAACAGGCAAGTAACAGCCGTGCCTTGTCAGTTGCAGAGGATACAACTTTATCTAATAAACAGTACCTCTGATACAATCATTCTGTGTGTCAACATCACCATCTCTGCTGGTGCCCTGCTTGCAATATCCCCATGATAATCAAGGTAGCTTTTGTAAGCACAGCAGAGATAGTACAGCAGATAGTAAAGGAAGCCAGGCTTGCTTCATTCTTTGTGTCTGTCTGCTCCTCCGTTTACTCAATTAGTTTTGCATCTGACTTACTTCATTCACATCTCTTTCATCTACTGCCTCGAGTACACCCTAAGCCACTTCTGTCCTCCTTCTCCAGTTTCTTAGGCTTATATTATTGCTCCCTGATGGCTCTGATCTCACATTTTTAGCTGTTCCAGGCCTTCCTGATATTCCCAGTGAAACTACAACAATCCTCTCTCTTCAGTCATTCTTAGGTGTAAATTTGATCTCTATGATAGTCTGCCAGCTGACTTCTCTGGAGATTTCCATACCCCACAGCTCTGTGTGTGTGCTGAGACTGAACAAGAAGATAGTGTAAAAATGGGAAATTACAATTAATTAATATCTGAAGTGATGACTTTTTGCAAATACAAGCATTCATGTGTTGTGCATGATGTTCAATAACCCCAACAGCAAACTCCACGCTGCTCCCAGTCTCAGGAGATTGCCTTCCCAGGTGTTCTGGGAGCTACAGGAGTTGGTGAGGGAAATGATGCAGGACAGCAGGTCTGGGACCCTTGGCTTTGTCTTCTACTAGGAGGTTTTGGACTGACAGGAGGTGAAAATACATTACCATTAGTGGAAAGAAAATCTTGCTCTAACCTTCTTTGTGCTTTTTGCCTCTTTCAGACAGTGACTGTTTCATGGTGGGACTTACCAGACTTCCTCCTAGGACTCAGTGAGTGGAGTGGTAACTACTTTTCCAGAGGGTGGACTGTCTGCATGACATTCACCTTGGTCATTGGCATCATGGTCAGCTGCAGCCTGTGATATAATGTCTGCTGCCTTAAGGGGTGGCAGGTCCAACTCAAAATGGAGCAAGTATTGCAAGTCAGAGATTTTAAACCTATATGAATACAGGTTATTTATATTATTAGATTGTTATCATATGTCATTATTTTGAATAATAATTTACATTAAAATTCATGGTACTTCCATGACCAGTGTAGGCTTTTGTGGTTCAGCAATGGTGGTTGAGGTACCACTCCTTCAGTCCATACAAGTCAGACTAAATGTCTGCAGCACAATTTGACTATCAGTGAAACACAAGGCACTTCAATACATTACACAATATTAATGATCACAAATCTCTACCAAAACCATATGGAGACTTTTCATTTTACATTGGTTCTTTCATGGCAAGGGGAGAGTTTTACAAGAACAAGCCAAAGCCAGTGCAGACAGCAAAGAGGTGACTAAGGTTTTTGTTTGGTTAGTTGGTTTTAAGTTTTTCCTGAGGTGGTGGATGATTGCTCTTGAGAAGATGATGTTCTTGCACAGCTGGTGGAATTATGACAGACTGATTACTGACACCACAGAGGTCTGAATTTTTAAAGCATTTGTGTATCAGGACTTATGGATGTGCCCATTTAAAATTTTGGATAATTGAATACCTAGCACATGTAAAATGCATGAGGAGTGAAAGTTGTTGTTGTTGTTGCACATCAGGAATGGATGTATAATTCAGGTTTTTAGAAGTAAATCCACAGTCTGCTGTTTGGTGGAATTCAAAAGTACAGTGGGCAAATGCCCCAAGCAAATCTGTTCAAGTTGCCGTTTATATGATTAGGAGAGGTTGAAAGCATAAATATCTATTTCCTGATACAGAATAAAGAAAGAATCCTATGTAACTACTTACCAGCTGTAGCCACAGCAAATGAACAGTGCCCTCATGCCCTTGCCTGAGCTAGATTCAAACTTAATCCCTAGATATTCATAAAAAATCTTGAAGGGGAATATGATAGCATGTTCTAGTTCAAGAATAGAGCAGTCCAAACCCTCAGTTAGGTAAAAGAATGCTCAGCTAAAAAGCATGGAAGGATTTACTGGAAAAACAACAAATAGTCCAGGTTTAAGGTGTTCTGTGGTTTGAAAACAAGCAGAGAAAAGCACTTCAAAATAATCCCCACTTCAGCCTCAGAGCCCTGAAATGCAAAATGCAAAAAAAATTTCTAGAACTTACCCAATAATTACACACTCATTTATAAATAGAAAAACAGACAGCAAATGAATTGCCAGAGATTTCAGAGAAAAACATGACAGGCTTAGAGTGCAAATGAAAATAAAAACTGAAACTGCACTTCATAAATGATTTACATTATTCCTTAAAAAAAAAAAAAATACAGTTCAGAGAAAGAGGAGAATGGATGGCCCATAATGGGTCTTCTGGCCTTGGGGAGAAGACTGGACAGAGAAACATCAAAGATGAGCAGTTTCTTAGGATCAAATATTTTTAAACCTTTCTTTAGATAAACTTCTTTAAACCTTTCTAATCCTTATATTTTATTATTTTATAAAGAACTCTGTATTGTAGCTATGGTCCAGTCTGCTCCAGTGGCAGACAATGTAAAGGAGAGGTTTATTCCTCTGTTCCATTCCAAGTGCCACACAAAATGTGTGATACTTTGCTACATAAGCAGAGACCTGATTTTAAAGATGGGTTTACCTTTCCTTAGTATCATGTGCATGTCCTACCAGAACAGTTATATATTTATTTATGTATATTTTAAGTGTAATTAGACATTTCCTCTATCTCACTGAAGCTTTACCTTGCCTTCTCATCCTCAAGGAATTTTAACAAACCAGTTACTTTGTAGACTCTTTTCATTCTCTCTTCAGTCTTTACACTGTCCACTGCCCATTTTTAGAATCAGGACTAAGTCAGAAATAACAGTCTCTGGAGTCCTGCGAGCTCATTGCTGGTCTTTTGTAATTGTCACACTTTTCTGTAAATTCATAAATGTACTGAGCTTTTGTTTTGTGCAGGGTTGGAAACTTTAGTCAGCTTCTTCAGGAGTTTTTGAAACACTGAGTTAACTGTAAAGGAGAGAATTTATAGGGTTATCATTTATATGCAGACTGAGAATATGAATTTGACTTATTGGTATTATTCTTTCAGTTAATGAAAACTATTTTTTTTTATCAAATAAGAAAAAGTACAGACTGGGTACAGCTCTTAGTATATCCAAAGACTGTAATTCCAAGGAGTTAGGCATTCAGAAAGCCCCATCTCTCCCCAATTTCCTCTCCAAACCCTTTCACCTGACTTTGTGTCTCCAAAGCCCAGTTCCAGCAAAACTAATATTCCAGCCTCCTCTTTCATAATATGTGGAAGCTCTCAGGTGGAATGGCTTAGTCGTGACCTCTTTTGCAATTTAATGCCTTGTAAGGCAGCTCAAAAATATTTTTTTATTATATAGAAAGTGATTTCATTGCTCCTTCAACTGAATGTAAAATGAGCATGGCAAATCCAGTGTTTCAATGAGGAATGTTATTGACTTTCGTTCTGAAATTCACCTCCTGGCAGCCATCAGGATCTTTCAGCAAACACCACCAAAATGGCATTCTCTGTGCATCTAAGGGCTTGATCAGCAGTTGCTGCACGAAATCTTGTGTAGCCTCCAGGACATCACTGCCCTGCCAGAGAGTAAATTGACAGAGATGGGCTTGTTCAACTTGCTTGTGACTAAAGACCTAGAAATTAGCTTTGCTCTGTAAATGAAGGGGTTTTTTTTAACTGGAAGCGAGGGGTTTTAGCTCTCCATGTCAGCTAGCCATAAACAAGCAGGTAAGGAACATGTTTTGGAATACAATTTGTTTCTGACCGCTGCTGGAACAAACAGGTTGCCACAATCTTTCTAATATGCTTTCAGCCATAAGGTATTTGCTTCCATATATTGTTAGACAAATGTCAGCTACATCAGGCTTAAGTGATTTCCCAGAATTCAGGGATAGGATGTGCATTTCTGATACTTCCCAGAAGACTTCTTTTCAGCAAACCTTGATAATATTATATATCCCATTATGAAGATTTCTTTTCATTTATGGAAGATAGTGTACAAATAATCGCTGTTTATTAAGAGATGCAAGAAAATTTCAGTGTGGGTTGTTGGTCTCAAATATATACAATATTCTTCAGTTTGGATCACTCATTTCCTAGAATGCAGACTGAATGACTCTCCTTTAGGGCAGAGGAGATGCTGAATAGCAGGCAGCAAACAGACCCATGGCTCTTTTTATTTTTATTCCCTCTCCTCCCCCTCCCCACCCCCGCACCCCATGGCTGGTAATGCTCAGCCACAGGATATGAGAAATTAAGTCTGAATATACACTTATGCATATTTATATGCCTGCCTATCATTTCCTAGTCATGCACATATTGCCTCAAGTACTTTGCCCAAAGAATTTTTGATTAGCCAAAGAGCACACATTATTTCAGCTCTACCCAAGTAGCCTACACGTCCTGGATCTGTGCTTTGTCTGGTTAAATGGAAGGAAAAAGCTTATCCGGGATGGGGAATTCAGTGCCAAGTTCTGAAGAGGCAGTAAAAGAGCATTTCCTAAATCCTCTTCTGTACAGGAGGCCCTAACTTCTCGTCATTCACATGAATGACTGTGAATTTCAACTAATGAGCCTGATTGAGAAAAACAAAAGAAAAAAGGTAGAAACTGACATGTTGGTAGTAAATCTGAGTAAGAAAAAGCAGCAGGAATATACATTGAAGGCACAGGCAACAACCTTGTAGGATCTTACATTCACCAGAGTATCTGATAATTGTGTTCTCTGTGGAGTCATATTCCCTGAAATGAGTTGTTTATAGTAGGTTATAGTCAAGTTTCCTTCATGATGAAATTTTCACAATAAAATGCTTCAAAACCAAGTTCTAGTCCAAATATATATCCCTTTGGTGGACAGTCTGGACAGTCTTAACTAGTAATAATCACTTTGGTCCTTTGGCTTGTGTGGTAGGAACTTTAGGGCTAAAGTTGTTAATTTGAGGTGATGCCAGCAGGCATGTAATGGCCAGACAAATATATCCCCTGGAAAAACAGAGAATTTACTTGCCCTTAGTCTTTTCTCTACCTCAGTCATGACACTGGATGTGCAGAGAAAGACCCAGATGCTCTTTTCTGCAGGGCAGAGGAGGCAGGAAGATGTGTGCCTGCAGCTGGGCCAGCATGCAGAAGCTCCCTGTCCAGAGTGCAAGTATGCTTGGTTTTTAGTACCTGCTCTGCCCAGGTTTGCATTTGCCACTGTGTCTTACAAGTGTTGGGGATGGCTTAAATTAGATAAGTTGCCTCACAAGCATCCAGCAGGCCTCACCTCCTCTTCGAAACAACCAAATTGTAAGGATGGTGGGAGATTCTCAAGTAGGAGTATCTGTGTTCCCCTAGATGAGCCTTTAATTTACTCACTTCATGAAGAAAAAGCATTTAATCTGACTGATTATGATGTTTGAGGGTCTTGTCTCATGCATGTAATTTTGGAGAACTTCTTGAGGAATATGTGGGATCTCTGAAGGATAATGACATTTGGAAAAAAAAAAGAAAGAAAGAAAACAAGATACTACTTAGAATGTATCTCTTTTTTCTTCTCTTTTGGCTTATAATTACATGCATAATTTACAGGCTCTTATTCACTGTAAGATAATAGGGCAGTATGGATTGCTGAATTTCTAGCCCTGCAAAAGCATAGCTCCTTTATTTTAATGACTGGGTCATCACCCTTAATGGGACGGTCAGGCTCTTGTAGCAAAGTGCTGTAGCATCAGCAAGGATTTTTTTCCCCAAACACTTGTCTTTACCTTAAAAATATTTACATTGTAAAGCTCCTGCTGAGTTGTTGGTGTGGTCATTGATGAGTGCTTTTCTTCTGTAAAATGATATTTTTGCAAATAGTTTTTTGCTGTATGTTTCTTTAAAAAATATACCCAAACCCTGCAGTTTGCATAAACAGCAGTGCAAACACCAAACATTTGGGTAGAGATGATACCCACACATTCTGATTTGGTTACTGTTGGGTCCGAAGAACCTTTTCACCCATTTTTCACCTCCACATTGCATTTTTCTGCCATAATTTGGGTAGAAGAATATGGTAAATCAGGCACAGAAGGAGGATTCAGCTGTGACAAGATAAATTCAACTGAAACCCTCACTCAAGGGAACCAAATGACGTGACAGCAGGACCTGTCTGGTGTCTGCAAAGGAGATTACTGGTGCAATGCTGCTGCTGTTCGCCCTGCTGGGTACCTGGCCTGGGCTGCCCTGGGGCATAGCAGGGCTGCAGTCCCTGGGGTGGCTCCCTGTGCTGGACAACATTTTGGGTACATGATATGGATGTTGTTTGAAATTTTCCACTAGTTGAAGTGCCTCGTGCCCTGTTCACTCCACTCCTACAGAGCCCTGTAGGGGCACAGCCCCACAGAGTCACTTGGCAAGTGGGACAAAAAATTACCAACAGAGCAAGCCATGCAGCTATTGCAGAGCTGTGGGCTAGCTGCAGATGAAGTCATTAGAGGAATATTTTCAGAACCTTGAGGCTTAAATCTTAGAAGTTTCCTGGGTATAGCAGAAAGCACCCAAGTTTGCACAGGGCTTCCTTAGGACTAATGTGTTTGATAAGAGGGAAAGCCGAAAAAGTGTGTTTGCTACGACTGTGATAGTGAACTTTTGATTGGCAAACAAATCCAGGACACAGCAAGCTGCCTTCAAAAACTGTGGTGAAGAAAGCAGATCACAGGAGAGGAATATGTGCAGCATGCCAGCAGCAGGAGGAGGATCACAGACACCAACCCACAGAGAGCTGGAGGCTGCAGCGTGGTGTGAGTACGACTGTAGCTTCCTCCCAGTAAGAAAGAGGGAATTTAAAGATCTCTGTGACTCTTGTGCTGTCTGTCAGCAGGAGACTCCTGCAGCCTGTGGGAGATGCTGCAGAGCAGTCAGGGCTGCCCCACAGGCAATAGTCCCATCAGCCATTGTTTTCTGAGAGATGGGGTACCACAGGAATGGAAACATCTTAGAAGGGGTATTGGTTAGTTATTCCTAAAGGCAGTGAGCATGAGTAATGCTCTCTCCATAATTTTTTTTCAGGATATCTCTTCAGTGAAATTTGCTATTTACTGTACTAAATTGCACTTTTAGACTGGAGACCTCACGAGCTAAACCATCTGATCTTAGGGTACATGTAGCTATGACAGAGGAAAAGAACAGCCATATTTTACTTTGCAATTCATACAGTGTTCCTTTGTTCCTTCAGGCTCTGCCACCACGATTAAAAATGTCTAGCACGTAGTCATGCCTTTGCTTTTCTTGATTCCTATGGAGCCTGCAGTATTCCACACGAATACAGCTAAGCCCAGAGTGCTAGGAAAATATGTTACTCTGCATAATACAAGCTAGTTTAAAAAAGGATATATGTATATGGGCATATGAGAGGTGTAATGCAGCCATGCTTTCTGGTTGTTGCTCTGAATTCTGCACATCAGAACAAGTGAGTTTGTTTTATGCTTCCCAAGAGAGGTATTGTGGAGTGTTTGAGGTACGTGCTGAAAGACCTCATTGACGATGCAAACACTTCAGCTGTCATTGACTCATAAAAAAAGCTCAGAATAGGAAAGTCTGCAGGAAATTGATTTTCTTTAATTCCTTTGTGAAGTGCCATGCAGAATATTGATCACTTTGGTATGAATGATTTAAACCTCCCTCCAGCATCTACTGGAAGGCAAACAGGATTTCATCTGAGATAATTTTTTTGGTTGAAAACTCATGCCTGTCATTCAAATATTAAGATGTTTGGGATGTTCACAGACCCAAAGGCAGCAGAACTATGGTTTCTCCTCAGAAATAGTTGCTACTTAAACTGTTGGAGATTTAGTGTTTCATGCAGTGTTATGCCATATACAACTATTTTAATAGCTTTAGAGTGAATAACAAGAAACACATTGTGGAAGTATTACTCTAGATGCAGTATGCTCCATCTTTGGAGAAGGACCAAGGTGACTCAAGATTCTCTTAGCATCAGCCTCATTAAGGCTCTTCACTACTAAAATTTATCAGCTTTGAGCATAATTTGCAACTAACATTAATGATGAGAAATATGGTAATGGAAAATCCCTGTGAAAAGAGAAATCAGTCATAAAATATGGTTGTATTATGTTTTTACAAGCAAGTTACAGTTCTGTGTTAGAGCTGAATTTATCCAAATCTTTTTTTTCTCCCCTGGCCTCACAGGCACTGAGGGTAAATTCACAAGTGTATAAAGTGCAGAGTACTCTCTGGGTGAAAGGAGGGATGGAACTGTAAAGCACCTTGTTTGCTTGGTATTTACAGGGAGTGATTACTTTGGTCCAATGTAATATTAGTAAGTTTTTGGAAATTATGGTGAGTGGTTCACTGGGAACCAAACAATAGTAAATACCTGCTTAAACTTGCTGTCACATGAGGAATATTTTGACTTGAAGACAGTTTATTGGCCTAAATAACATATATTTCTAGGATTTTTTTTAGCAAGATCAAACAGCGTAATCATAAATCAGCAGACTGTGATATTCACCATCCCTTACTCCTGATTGCTCCAGCATTTACAACACCTTGGTCTGCTAGATCATCTCAAGTACTTCTCTGTGGGACTAATCTATTCTGCTGTGCATGGAAGCAGCAGGAAATGTTTAAAGAGCTTCCACTACATGTGTATGTGTGACCATGTGTGTGCTGTACAAGTGTAATGGAGAGGAGAGTGCACAGTGAGAGTCTTCAGGGCAGAGGGGGCCTAGGGTTGGAACTGGAGGTGCCTTAGTCCCAGTGATGTGCTCAGCTGGATCCAGTCTGAAACTGTGATGCAGGTTCCTATCCTCTGTGAAATCTTCAGGAAGTTTGCCTGCAGATCTCATCTACATGCAGCACATTGAACTCTCTCTCAGCAGCACTATTAACCTCACTTATTATCACTCTCTAGGTTAATGATGGGTATCTGATCTGCATAGCAATCTTTTCTCTTTTGCCATGTTCATTATGGCCTCAGCTATGTTAAGCAGCAGAAGTGAAACATAGGATAATCCCTTACAAAATAAATGCCTGTAACTGTGTCAAAATATGATTCTAAGGTAGCTGTAAATGAGACTGTTACATTGGAACTTGATGTTGTCTTTGTCACCTGTCTGTGACCTGCCCAGGGGACCCTGCTTGGCTGAGCAGAGGGGTACTCTGGGCTCCACAGCAAGACCCAGCCCCAGAACAGTGTATTAGTAACTATCCAGTTATCAATCCAGCAAGGATGTATCCGGGCTGTTCCAAACACTGCCCCCCTTTCTGCCAGTCCTGATATCAATACACCATTTCTGATATCAATGCACCTGATATCAATACACCATTCTGATATCAATACACCTGATACCAATGCACCGTTTGCTGTACCTGAGTGGTTCCAAACACTGCCCCCCTTTCTGCCAGTCCTGATATCAATACACCATTTCAATATAATCTGGAATCTGCTGGAATACAGAAGCTGAGGCTTCCTTTCTCCTGAAAGCTGATTTAACACGTGTCCTTGCCTCCCCTGTGTGGCAGCTCCTTTTGGGGAGATGTTGGAAGGGCTGTTCTGCAAACTGCTGAGATGGGCATGGCAAGAGGAATACTTGCAGGAGGTGCCTCCAGCAGCGCTGTCATGTACTAGGACCACCTCTAGTCCTGGGTTCTGGCAGTACCCCGGCTGCACTGCCAGAACCAGGTGGAGCAGAACCAGATGCTTCTCCCCATGGCATTGCCAACAGTCTTGTGAGTTCAGGGGTTTGCTGGTGCTTATTTTCAGGGAGGATTTGCCCTTGAGAGGAGGAAGTATGGTGCTGAGTACGGCAGTGATCTGGCAAACATACAAAATGGGACATAAGCTAGCTGGGGATTCCTGGCTGGAAATCTTATGGTGCCTGAAGGAGCTGCACTTGAACAATTAACACAAGATGTACTACTCATCTGTGTATAAAGAGTCAGTCTAGCTTAACTCCACTTTGGGTATCACCTTGATTTGTTTGGTTCGAAATGGCACAGTTACAGTTCTAAAATAGTCTGCTGCTTTTTGCTTAGAGCTGGATTCTTGTGCAGTGAACACAGTATTTTCTTCTTGCTAGTTGGTATTTTTAAGCATCTTAATTTTTCCATAATAGATTTTCCTCCCCTATCCTTAACGCATGCACACAAACACACAATTACACTCATGGTTTTGCTCTAGTGATAAAGCTACCCTTGGCTTCTGACAGCCTTATTCCCATAAAATGAGATTGATGTCGTAATATTCAAAACTTTTCAAGTTTCAAACTGAAGAAGGGAAACTAATAAACTAGGCACAAAGCTCAGTTTTAAATACACATCAAGGATTAAAACACCTGTGATTGTTCTCATAAAAACAGGAATCTCTCCTCACTATGCTACAACTGTGCTGCTTCTGCTTGATGGAACATACCTTTATTTTGGCCCTGTGGCTGCAGTGAAGTTCCTCTAGAGTACCATTGCTCAGTTACTGTTTACTGCCATTCTAATTCAGCATTGATGGAAAATTATTTTGAGACATATTTTCAATGTCATGGGGCACTTTCATAGGGACTAAGCATTTTGGGGTGTCGAGTGTGTTGGTAGGCACTAGAATAAGGTC
>VZUA01105942.1:1796-22659 GCA_013401035.1 Horornis vulcanius
GCAGAGGGGGAATCCTTTTTGCAGCAAAATCATGTTTATTTTGGGTAGCTGTTTAGGTATGGGTGGCTTTTTAATTAATTTTAAATTACTCTAATTCACTTTTTCTTTGTTCTAAAGGTTCCATATTTCTTGTAGAACTTTAAAATAACCTTTTCTAATGAGGATGTCTGATATTCTTACTGTAAAAGATGAAACTGATGCAATGAAGGGTTCAGAAGCTGAATTTAAAGATACAGAGCCAGTTGAAAACCTAAAAAAATCAGGAAGTCAGGAACAGATTCAAGTGGAAAAGGATGAAAATTGTCCTGATAACAAAAACAATATGCCGGTAAGAAGCTTTTCACTTCATTTTTCACTAGTGTATTGTGTTAAATAAATTTGTCTCATTCTCCATTCTCTTGATCATCCTCTTATATGTTTCTTTGGTACAATGAGAAAACTTAGCTGGTTTAGGGAAGCAAATATGATGATTATTGCTTCCTCTCTCCTCCTTTGCCCCACTTCACTGTTTATACTCATGTAAATATGACTCAGTCATTTTTAATTCTCTGAAGCAGATGAATGGTTTTGCTGGGAACCAAAGAATTTGCCTGTGTCTGTGTTTCCCTGAGTGCACATGTGAAGTCTATCATTGTAGCAGAACAAGGAACAAACTCAGGCTGGCTTTTGCTGCTGCTGAATCCTGACAGAGTGTGGAGCTGGGCTCTGTGTGCTGAGTGTTGCTGCTTTGAACAAGGTGCTGCAGCTCAGCTGGGCCTGTCTGTTGACTGTTGCACTCTTGAGCTGTTGCACTTTACAGGTGGCTCATGTGTAGATTTTCCAGCAGAGCTGTTCAGCAGCATAAGGCTGAAGTCATCAGCTGTAGGTAATCCAAATCCCCAGGAGCCAGAGGGATCCAGAGCTCCTGAGGCCAGCAGCTCTGGGTGCTGGCCTGCAGAATGTGCTGGGGAGCATCATCCTGCCTTGGTGGGCAGCAGATACTCCCTGCACCTTCTTTTCTCTGATCTTCACTGCTTGACAGCTTTGACCTTTAGGTAGGCAAACTTGGGCAGCTCCTTGTGCACACACTGAAAAGCTGAGGCATATAAATGGGTGGCTTTTGCAGGTGGGAGAAGTGAAGTTCCTTAAGGAAGTCGTGGCATCACATTTCAAGTGAGAAGGAGGCAAAGCAAATAGTGTGAAAATACCTTGTGTCAATGGAGAACACACTGATAAGGAAGGGTTAGGAATTTGTGGCAGCAGATTTAATACCTCAGAGATTTAGGTATGGGACTAGAGAGCTCACTCCTGGCTGAGGCTGCCCACCTGGTCACTGAGGACTGTAAACAGCTCACATGAAGGGAGGAGTTCAGGAAAGCAACTGAAAATTTCTGACACAACCTACAGAACAGGCCAAATTTGTAAAAGGAAACACAGAAGTTTGTGTTTGGCAAAAGCTGTAGTTGTCTATAGGAATTTTGTCTGTGGGTTAATACTAAACAATTTTTTAATAGAAATCCTGATTTGGATCTGAGGGATCTCTTGTGGGTTGCAAAAACAGGACAATAGCTTATTAGATTCTTGTTATTGAGATTTGAGTAAAAGGTTCTTTGGGGAGTAGTTTTGTTCAGGACTAACAATTCAGTATTCCACTGAGTGAAGTAAGCTTTATCTGCCGTGTTAAATTGCTTGCAGATAAATCTTGTAGACCACTGCAATAACAATAGTTTTACACTTTAATATCTGCTGGCTTTATGAAGGCTGGCATCAATGTAAATAGATAATTTTATGGAAAAAATAAATCCTTGAAAAGAAATACTTCTCCTGTAACACAAGAAATTACTACTGAAAAGCTGGGAGATATTATAGCTGAGCTGGTATTTTCTTTAATTAATGGAATATTCTAGTAGTGAGCCTTAAAATTTAATCTACACTTTAGTTATTTTCATCCAGTTCAATAATTTGGAAGAATCTCATTCAGATTTTCTCATTTAATGAATTTTAGTGTGGAAATTTCTATGAGACTCAAGTGGCAGATAAGAAATAAGCCTTCCTGCAAACAACTGCTGCTGTCTCATCAGAGTGCAGAGGAATGAACCTGCTAGTGCTGCCAGAGGCTGTGGTTTGGCAGGGGGTTCCTTGCTTGGTTGGGTGCTTGTTCAGGAGCAAGAGCTGGTGGCTGAAATGATTATCTCACATCCACAAAATGAACTGGACACTGTGTGGTGGAGGCTGTTGGATAAAAACAGCTCTGCTGTCAGTGCATTCAGTGTGGTGTCCAGGAGTCCCCATCAGAACAGTGCTGTTACATGAGCAGTTTAATTAAAAACTGAGGCTGAGGATGCAGATTTCCAGAGTGGCAGGAAGACAGACAGTTACCAAATGGAACCTGGCTACTGTGAGCAAACCCCTTGCAACAACTGAGATTAGCAGAAGTTAATGTCACTTGTACTGTGGAGGCTGCCAGAGCAAATATCTATGTCTCATATTTGAGAATTTCTCATTTAAAGCATGTTTTCTGCTAAAATACAAAACAAAAATTTGGGGTTGTCCATAGTTCCTCTGGAACAGTAGCAGTCAGCAAGTTTTTAACTAATGGATGGTTAAACAGTTTGATGAATTTCAGTGGACATAGTACTGGTCATTAAGTGCAGGTTAAATGTCACTGTGGTGGTGGGAAAAAACAAAGAATTTGGTGAGAAATGTTAGAAAAGATTGTCAGAAACTTACTGGAATTTATTGTGTACTTGTGTTTACTAACTGCGTGCATCAGAGGATGGGTTAGGCGTGGGGGTGGTGTGGGAGTTGGGTTTGGCTCTCCTCCCTGCTGGCAGAGTAGGTTTGGTACCTACTGATAAACTACAGTCACATTCCTCAGTGCAGTTATCACTTCATTTCTGACTTCTTTACAGCCAAGGAAGAAACAGGCTGTGATTTTCCCTCTGTCTAAACTTGACATGGGTTGAATTTAGGCATGTTTCTGGAACTGCACAGTTCAGAAACTGATGGTTATATTTTTGAAATGTAACTGTGGTTGTAAATTCCAGATTATTTGCAGGTTGTGCATTAATAACTGATTGGCTGCAGTGTCTGCTGTTGGAGGTACAGTGTGAACGAGGAAGATACCTAATTAGAGAACATGGCCAGCACTCCCAAATTCTTTAAGCAGTGCAAAAATAGTGTTATTATACAGAGAACATTCTAAATTGCATATTTGCAGTGAGGTTCAAGTGTCATTTAAATGGCACTGGGGACAAGAGGCACTGTTATGAAAAGTACTCTCACAGAAGTCATGTGCACATCAGCACTATGGTGGGTTTTGTGATCAGAAGAGTTTTGTTTCACCAGTCACTGCTGTCTCTCACCTGTTCATCTTATCCAGGCCAGGTGACAACAGATGAATTCAGAACTAGCTGGAAAACAGGGTCTGTGTTGCCTCTGTCTCTGGGTGGCGAGACAGGGCAGTGTCATCTGCTCTAAGGACAAAGCTGCAGGAAATACTGACAAATTAAAGATCCTGGATTTATCCTGCAAGATAGTCCTTATGTTTATTATTAGGAAGACTTCTTTAAAACCCATAAACTTGTCCTGTCATGAGTGCAGGCTTGTACATATCTACTGTATGATAAAGGCAAGGCAAATGTTGTGTTAAATGAGTATAATTCTGACTTTTATACTAGTTAAGCAGATATCCTTTTCCTTTGGGGCAGTTAGATTTTTTTTTTTTAACCTAGCAACTTGACAACTCTCTTCCTACAAGTAGCTTCCTTCCACACTAGCACAAGCCTTGAGCTTCTCTCTTTCTTCACAGCTGAAGTTGTCTGAAGCTTTCCTTTGCCTCCTCCCCAGCTATTTTGGTCCTGTCAGGATTTACCTGTCTTTGTCTCCAAAGTATGTGATGTAATACTTTTGAATAGATAAATGATTGGGCAGATTCTCTTCTTGAGCTGCCTCCATGTCAAAGGGTGAAACTATTTTTCCATCAGTCATCCTCTACTGTGTCATGGAAAATTGCTGTCAGTGCTCACTAATGCAGGACAGTAACCAAGGACCACACTGTTCTTTCCTTCAGCATTACAAAGCTGTCCGTGGTTCTTGGGGCTGCAGCACTTGACTGGATTTAAAATTGAGACCTAATTTTGCAGAAGGGGGAAAAAACTGAATGTCCTTAGAACACTCTTTGTTCAGGTTTGTCATGTTGTGCCTATCCTCAGAGATGCCCAAATGGTACTTCAGAAATAGAGCCCCTTCTCACAAAACCTTTCACACGTCTGAGTTTGCCATCTTGTGCCTGACCTGTTTTTTTCCAGCTTGTTTAGACAGCCAAGTGATGATAGAGGAAGGCATGTAACAGCTCCAGATCTTTACTTTGCATTTAGTATATGTGATCTGGTGAGGTACTTGAGAAAAAATAAAGTAGGCAAATACTCCTACTGAAAACCTGGCTATTTATATGATTTTGATAAATGCTATCCTACTTCCCTTTTTATTTTGCAGTTGGAAATGTAGCATAGTAGTTGATCTTAAAAGTTGTGTTGGTGGGGGTTTCATCAAAGGCAAGAATCTAATCATTATTTTCATTATGCAATTATTTGGAATAGTTGCTCTTAAATGCTGTCTTGAAATCCTGCCCATAATGACTATAAATAGGGCTTTCATTAACAGTGTTTTCTTAAGGCAGTAAAAGTCTTTGAGAGCTGCAAATATAAAGAAATTGCCTAATTTGCACTCACCAAGGATTGCATATTCTAAATTAGCTAGAAATTCTTTTTCAAAAATGGGGAACATAAAGATGTTCTGTAGGAGCAAAACTTAGTAAATGCAGAGAAATTAGGACAGATATAAAATTCATGGGCCTGAAAAGAGAGGAAATGTGCATTAACAGCTACAATGTGCATTGGCTACCTACTTCCAGTAGAAGTGATGTCATGTTCTGTCAGTGTGGTTTTGTCCAAGAAAGGGATCATTGGATTGTACCCACCTATCTTCAAGCTCTGAGAGTGCAGTTCCTGGTGGTGTCAGAGGACTTTGGGTTTGTGCTTCCAGGCCAGACCGTGCACCATCGGGCTGTGCTCACCTGAGCTGTCTCTGCAGTCCAGCCCTACCAGCTTTATTCCAGTGCTTCTTTCCTGACATGGGTGTGGTGCTTACTGCTCACAGTCACAGCTGGGTCTTGGGGGCTGGGATTTTGTGTTTTGACATCCTTAAAGTCATGGGAAATCCAGGAATCCACACTTAGCACAGGGGTGTTGGACAGAGCTGTTGTTTCTAGATGAGAAGCTTGAATATCATGGGTGGAGTTATGCTTGGGAAAACCTCCCTCCTACAGTGGCCCCCCAGCTCGCCCCAATATTGTTGTTGTTTAGTCCCAGCAACTATTTCTTCTCTTTTGTTTTGAAATCACTCTTAAAAATAACTGAAATATGTGTGATCTATCTAATTAGTGAGCAGTAGCTCCATGTCCTGTGTAACTAGGTTGAATTCCCTCTTATGCCCTATCGAATCTGGATCTGGGGTGTTTGCTTCCATATATTCTTTTGGCTTATGTGCTGGCCTCAAAGCTTTCAAAATTTTGCAAAAGATAAACAATTGTCTGAGTATAGATTCTTTTGCCTCTTCACAATAAACTGAGGACTCCACTGACAGTCGTGATGTGACTTAAAATTTGCGCTACTTGATTTGAACACACCTAAGCTGATTGAGGCAGGAGTAATTGATAGGAGCTTGGGAAATCATCCAGTTTTTGAAATTTAGTAGCTTGGTGTAACAGAAAGTTTGTCAGGGTTATGCAGCACCAGCTTTCAGAATGCAAGGAATGCTTTCAGAGGAGATGATGGAAAGGAAAACATATTTTGCACATAACAGAAAAACTCAAAGTCTCTGTGTGGTTCCAGGTATGGCAGCAGCAAAACTGAGAGTCTGAATGGTTCCAGGAATGGAAGCATTTGAACTGTCTTTGCTGCTCAAAATCTCAGCAAGCTTCCTTTAGAAAGCTGGTGGTGAGTTCAGTTAGTTTTCAGTGCAGCTATTTAAAATTCTGTTACATAGTGAAATGAGCTTAAATGAGCTCCCCTTCTGCTGCTCCTCAGCTAAGCTGATGCAACATCCAAAACAGACATGTGGGACTTGAGGAAAATGAGAGAAAAAGCAGTTCTGCCTTTACATGGTAGAGCTCTTTGCTGTAGGTGAGGTTTCTTTTTAGCCATGTTGTATGTCCTGCTAAGTTCAGGCACTTGATAGACATCTCATTGAGCTAAGGCAGGGGAGCTGCATTCATGGAGTTTTCCAGTGGAGTTTCTATTCAGTTTCATTTTTAAAGGAGGAAATACTGTCCATTAAACAACATTTGAAATTGCATATTGATGTTAATTTCTCCTTACAAATATTAGGCCTGTGCTCACTAAAACCAGTTCTGTTAAAAGCCTGTCCGTTCACCAGTTTAGTTCTCCAGGGAAACCAGTACTTAAATTAGGTGATGCCACTCTAAATGTTTCTATTCTTGTGCTACTGGCACTGAGGGTTGAGTTAGTTTTAACTATGCAGCTAACAAATCATTAAATGCTTTTGTTGATTCAAATGTACCTTTCAGCTGTGCATACTGTAGTAAAAGCCTGGTAATTTTTTTTGAGGAACAATTGTAATAGAAGAAGGGCTTTGGGAGGAAAAAGCAAATTATTGCATAATAAGTAACTAAAATGGCTCTGGGAGGAGAAAAAGCATATTAAGTCATAGTAAATTACTAAATGAAAGAAAAAAAAAGATCAGTAGCCCATTTTAAAATATACTTGTATAGGTCCCAAGATGAAAGAAAAAAAGCCTATGTTTTAAGCTGCTTATGATAGGTCATCATCTGTTATCTGTTCCCTTGGTAGAGGCAGTGCTTTCCTTTTTTTAATATCATTTCTCCAGGTAGGTTTCAGGAATAGGAAGAAAATTTATAAAAACCGTGTCATGTTGCCAAGGAAATTAGGAAACAAGAACTGAAAGTGTAGGAGCTGGCTGAGAGAACAAACTGCTTGGATGCCACTGAACAAGGATAATATTTGGTTCCTGTAAAAGCGCTCTGCTATCTATTGTTGATAAATGAAGAAGGGAAATCAAGGACAAGCCTGATGAAAGCGGGAGAGTGCCGAATCCGTCAGCCCAAAGCACCTGCTGTTCCTTTCACAGATCTGCCCGTGTCAGTGCTAACTGTCAAAGCTTTCTCTTGTACAGACTTTTGCATTAACAAACTTGTGCCACTGAGTTAATGTAACCCTTCTCTGTTGTGCCTGTCGCCAGCGGCCAGCGCAGTCCTTTGGACAGACGGCCAAAAGGTCCAAGGTACGGTAGCCCGGTGTGCTGGCATGCGAAGGGAGCCCTTCATGCTTGGTGCAGCTTCGTTACTTTGTGGAAAGTGCCTTTAGTTTTATTTTTGACATTGTAGCTTTGTTTTCTTCTGTTGGATTTTTGTCTTGCCTAGTTGTCTGCTTTTGTGATTTGCCTTTATATTTTTGGTGGCTTTTTATTGTTACGGAGAGAAACACTTTCCCAACGTTTTATTTACTTTTCTTTAGATGTGCTCTCTTGTGCTGGTAGTGCCTTCAAAAGCTGCAATTGCTTGGGTATTTTCATCCTAAAGGGAATTATTTATTTATTCTGTTGAAAACATTAAAAAATGCAGTTTTCAGCCATTTTGTTTTTTCATATAATGAATGAAAAAAATGACGGCTTATGGTATATTTATATGATCTTTTATAAGCCATAGATTTTAATTTTACATACTTTCCTTTAGTCAAACACAAAGTTAAAGTTAGTTCGGAGCCTTGCTGTATGTGAAGAATATCTACCACCTCCCACAGCTGAAATATCACAGGACCTCCAGGTAAAAATCACCTTACTGAAGTTTCTGGAACAATTTCAAGTAACTTGTTGTTCAAAAGAAAATCTGTTAGGTATTCTTTAAATATGTGGACACCATGTGGTTTAAATTTTGTCTTTTGAATACTGATCTAATAGAGGTGATAATATTAGGAGCAGAATTTGCTGCTTTGTTTTTCTGAACTTTACAAGTTGATATCTGTGGACAGAAAGAGGGGGTTTGTCAGTTCTTTTAAGTTTTTGGTTCAGCAGTGCACTTGAGGGACTCTTAAACTGCTTAAGTGCTGTCTGCAATTAGTAAGACAGAAACACTGTGATTAATATGGAGCCAAATTTATTGGCTTCACCTATTTTGAAAATGGAAACAGTTGTGATTTCTGGTGTTGTAACTGAGTTCCTTTATATTAGTCCCAGTTGCTGGTAGCTCTGTAATGCCTGCCTGAGGTATGTCTGAATTAATCTATTCAAATTATAGAACACACTTAAAGAAGTCTCTACATGTTGAACAAAATATGTAAAAATACTTTAGACAAAAATTTAAACAAATCCAAGTTTAAAGAAAATCCAAGTTTCCTGACTTTGCCTCCATGCCAGTCTGTATTTTCAGAGCAAAACCCTACTGCTGGCTTTAGTTTTATGCACGAGTGAGGGCCATCAAAATGCTGGTTTTGTTCATGCTTATCAAAGCAGAAATGTGCCTTTGCTGTTATTGAAAAGCTTCTAAACTGTGCTTTTGTGAAAAGTCTCACTTTGGTTAAGAAGGAAGCAGTAGAAAGGAGGGTGTGAAGGGGTTTTGCTGGAGAGGTGGTAATTCAGTTCTGAGGAAAGATTGACATTGAGAGCTCATGTAGGTTTTGTCAAGCTAATTGAATTTTTTTTTTTATATTGAAACAGTACCTGGGTTTTGGGGGGGTTTGTTCCTTTGGAAAAATTAGAAAATATTATTTTCCTAGGCTTTCGGTAATATACCAGAATTTGAAGTGTTGACTAGAGGAAGTCAGAAACTGGGCCTGCTACCATAATGAAAATCTAAGTCATGTTTGAAATAGTTTGCAGAGTAAAAGATTAAAAGCCAACAGAAGAGCTATTGATGTTTACAGTGATTTATAGTCCTTTTGTAATGTTTCCCATAAGTTAACAGAATAGACTGAGGGATCTGGTCAGGCTGAGTTGTTCAGTCTGAAGCAGTGGGGTTTAACTTTTTCAGTCACTGTAGCAAATTACAAGAAGACAGAAGCCTGATTTGGTGCACTCATCATCCGTGATATATTTCCAACATAAGAGGCATTAGGATTTTCCAGCCTCCAGCACTACACAAGACCGTGTGTTGAATGGTTTGAAGTCAGACATTTATAAGGTGGCGTTTGTGGCCAAGTCCTCTGGGAATCTGTCCCTAGCTCTGTGCTGCCAGGTGGCTCTTGAAAGGAATCCTTGCAGCAGCAGGAGAGATGTCAAGGCTGGTTCTGCAGAATGAACTGAATTGTGTGATAATGTAAGTTTGTACAAAAGGAATACCAGAAAGCAGATTGCTGTAAGAACAAAATTAGAGCTAGCTGTGAGTTTTCTTTGGAAGCAGTAATGTAGAAGAAATGGCTTATGAATCCCAATAGCTGTGCAGAGAAATGATTGCGAGAACAAATTTAGTTCTTCCCTGGAGGGTGGAGAAATGTGTTGGAGAGTTAGAAGTGGGAATCTGTTACAAGTTCTGATGCTGGAGTGCACATCCTGTGGGGCACAGGTCTCCCATGAACCTCTCTAACAACTCAGGCAATTTCTTCACCCATTTTGCCTCCTTTCCCAAACTATCTTGGGAAAGCATGGAAGAGCTCTTCAGTCAGCTGCTGCAATTGGGACTAATATGCCTCCAGCCCTGTACTCTGAAGCACTCATTGTGCTTGGGAAGTATGGGAGGTCCAGTGGCTCAGAGAAGGAAGAGCCTGCCTTGCATTGGTGTCCCTGGAAGTAGGAGAATCACCTCTGATGCAACCCCTTCCTGGAAGAGTCACTGCTCTGTTGTATCTGTGATTGCAACTAAAAAGTGGCTTCCAGTTTAGTGTTAATACTTAATATGGATTTTATGACACAGGAAGAGTTAAATTCAGGATAATGTTGCTGGTGATATTTGAAGAATCACAATTTTCTATTATTAGAAAGTGTTAGCCTTGATGGATGAAAAATATATGTACTTAACTAGGAAGTGGTGTGAGTTTGGGAATAACTCCATGGTCTTGTCTGTGCCTGTTCATCAGTCACCCCTTCACACCAGCAGCTCAGGCAGGGTGAAATTCCTGACACGGGTTGGTGCAGGAGGCACTTAGCAAGGCACCACTGGCTGCTTCTATCAGAAGGCTGTGATAGAAGAGGGTGACAGACCAAAGAAATTGTCTCAAGCAGATCCATTTATTTTCTGATCTGTGTTTCTGTTTTCAGTTGCAACATGAAGCAGGATACTGCTTCCTGAGGAACCTAGATAAGAGCCTTGCATATTTTTAATCCTTGTTAAAAAGCACTGACAGCCCTTTATTAAAAGGTGCTGTGAAATTATGAGCTTACAAATCTTTGTGAGAGGAAGAACATAACTGTGATGTTTGATCTTTTATCTTTGTAACACTAACTCTATATTCTCTTACCATCATTTGTGTAAACATCAGGTTGTTCTGACTCTATGTTCCAATACAAAGTACAAGCACCAGCAAAGGGTGATCCAGTTCAGCCCTTTTTAAGGAAGAGCTGCTTTCATATGAATGACAGTTGTTATTATGAGTAACAAGTAAATAAACCTTTAAAAGGTTGAGCTTTGCAAGCAGAGTAACATAACCCAATGGAGAGGAAGTGGGAGGAGAAGGCCGGGGCTGTAATGTTAGTTTCTATTGACTTCTGTTGGTTTTTCTGGGAAAAAGCCCAGCCTCAGCATATAGGCCTCCAAGAAATATTCTTACCTTTTTCACAAATGTGTTAAGCTGGCAGGATTTATCAGGTTTGGATGTCTTGGGGTGTTTTCCTGTTTAGCTTTTTCTTGTTTAATCAAAATTTGATGACAATTTCCTCTTCTACAGTGAGGGCTTGGGATGGGTGATCAGAGTTAGCACGAGGAGTCTGTTCAGTCCAAATGCCAGCAGAGACCTGCTGCAAACAGGGTGGGATAAAGAGAGTTTTATAAGGAAAGAGGAGTTAAAAGATTTTTCAGCAGCTTTCCAGTCAAGTAGGTCATATTTAATTAGATGCTACAGTTTTTATAGCATGAAATCACAAGAAAGTGCCCTTTGGTACCCAGTTCTGGTGTATCACACTTTGAAGTAGAACTGGTGGTAGTAGCAGAACTGGCTGTTCAGATGGTGATTCCTTTTTTTAGCTCTTGTTGGGGAAGGAAGTATGAAAATGATTACTTGCTGAGATCCTTTGACTAAACTATTGCTGTATGCATTACTTGGAATGAGTTTAGAAGTTGCAGTCACTTTTCTACTGAAGAAACATCAGACTGTGAACATTTCCTTAATTTACTGATAGTTTTGTAGAGTGTTACTTGGTGAGTCCAAGTCAGGAATCATTTCTTTACAGACAGAAACATTTCTTTCTCAAAGAATGGTTACACAGCTTCTTGGTGAATGGTGAATGTAGTGAATTTTGTAGTGACAAATAAATGGCTCATTTGAATTACACACAGGTTTATGAGGCAAGGAATACTAAGACTTGTTCTGGACTCCTTAAGGTTTGTAACCATGTGAACTCTCAAGACTAGGAAAGAATCAGATGAGAGGGTTCCTTGCTGGTGACTGGGGATGGTATTTATCAGATGTGGTTACAGATTCTGTCCAAAGCTGAGAAGTCTTCATTCACACTGAGATGGCTGTTTAGTGGGTGTTATGAGTTAGGAAGTTTATTTGGAGCATTTAGTATGGGGAAAAGTCATAATGAAAGGGAGAGCTGGTAAAACTCAGTGACTGTTTTTCCCTCATTTGAAAAGGTCGTTGCCCCAAAGCTGCAGATGGGAAGTGCTGTTGGAGCAAAGCCTGGGTGGTGCAGGGCTCCCTCTGTGCCGGCACAGGCAGGAGTGGCTGCGGGCTGGGCACGTGAACAGGCTCCAGCCTGGTGGATCCTGGCTAAATTTAACTCTGGCTGCATTCCATGGGTGACATCAAGGCTGTGCAATGACACAAGAGCAGAGCTTAGGGGAAGAGCCTGGATGTGGGTAGGAGCAGGTTTGAGGGAAGAGTGAGGACTTGTGTGGGAAAGGATTAAGGTGCAGGGCAGGAAAGGGATAGGCAAGAGTGCATGAGGGCCAGTTCTCTGGATTGGGAAGGATTAGATATTCTCAGGAATGTGGAGGTGACAGCATGGACTCAGTTGGCTTCTGGGGGAGCAGAAGTGACATTTGAGGGGGTTAAAAGATGTCTGTAGTCTGGCCCTGACAGGACTTGGCCACTGCTCCTGTGGGAGTCCCTCAGGCACGGTGACTCCATTGCTCCCAAACTCCAGCTCTGGCTGTCTGAAATGTGTTGGTCCTCTGCTGACAACCTCCTGAGACAGTGAAGGGGCAAACAATGAAGAACAAACTGCAGTCTTGCACTGTTCAGGGTATTTAGGGAACCATTATGTCACTAATTTCAGAGGGAACCTTTTTGCTGTATTTGAGAAACAGGTTTTATAATAGTTCTCCTACTGGTATAAAACCTCGGATTTTGAGGTGATTGCACACAAAGCTACTCTCTCAAAATACACAGGAAGTTATGAAACTAAGCCTTGATGACAGGTGTGCAAACTTTGCCTTGATATATTGTACTGTAAATATTTCCCCTTTTTGTGGATCTGGAAATGCTGGTCTGTCTTAGAAATTTTTGTTTTGTTATGTTTTTTCTTGGTACGAACCAAATCAAAACTTGAAAGAAGCTTTTACAGTAAAGAACTGTGAAGAATGGGGAGGAGACAAGCATTGTGGATGAGATGTGACTTAAAAATATAGACAGTATAAAAATCTATGCATTAAATATCCAGAATGTTTTCTTACATGGATGAAGTAAGATACTTTGAATTCATTTTGCAATAGCATTCAGCAGCTGGAAGTGTGTGTAAATTCTAAAATATCTGTGGTCCTTTCTATGCCTTCTCTGTATTTTCTGATTTACTGATAAATAATTTTTTTGTGTGGTCACATGGAGCACATGTGGAACCAGAAAGAATATGTAAACCATTTTTGTTGTTGCTTCATTATTTTGCAGGTAATATAGTACAGAACAGTTCTCCTACAGGTATTCTTTCAAATAATCTCTGTGGTGACTGATTTTTACTTTTTGACAGGAGAAAATTCAGATCCAGTTGTCACAGTCTTTTGAAAAAGAAGAAAAACCTGCAAAAGATGAATCAGAAAAGGAAAAATCCAGTGATAAACTGTCCAGAAAAATGTTATCAAGAGGTTTGCTATGTCTCCTTGTGCTTTTCAATATACTATATAGCTAAAGAACATATGAAAATACAGTTCTGCTTCCAGGTCTTCATTGCATAAACATTGCTTTATTTTTTAAATTTTTTTTTCCAAATGAAGTAAATAGATCAGACCCCTTTGAGCTGGAGAAGAAATTGATCCTTGAGGAAAGAGAGCTTTAGAGACTTCATCAAACTCTCCAGCAAATGCTTTTCCTTTCTCTCCTGTGCAGAGCAGAATAAAAAACAGCAGTGTTGTCTCAGTTGTGTCCAAGTGTTCTTGACGCTGACTTTATGAGTCAGTGGAAGCGCCTGTCTTGTTCCTGGGCTTTGTTGTTACAGGACTTGTAAAACTGAAATGAGAGTGGCACAGCTGCCTTTGTACTTTTTCTGATCCTCATTCAACAGGAGTCGGTGTTCTCCTTTGTTTATTTTACTTTGGATAGTATCTAGAATTTTTTCAGTAAAGTTTTGGAGTAAGGATAGAACTACATAAATAAAAAGGACAAGTTTATGTTTTCACTTAAATATTCCTGAATTCTGGATTACCGTTACAGTCCATGTGCTGGAAATGTTTGGATTTTAATCTGAGAGAGAGCTGTGAAATCAATGACATAAATCAGTTTTTGTCCATGCTGCCTAATGCCTCCTACAGGTAGAACACTTTATGCATTTAAGGTGGCAAATCATTTTACAGCTCTTGCTTTAAATATCCAGAATATTCACCTAGATATCTTGGCTCAGACAGAGTATAGGAAAGACCTTTAGAGCTGGAATTCTTTTTGAGACAAGTGGCACTTGTCCATCTCATGTCCTGCAATTCCATACAGCATTCCTCGTGTGGAATTTCAGTGCAGCTTGTCCCACCTGCCAGCCAGGTATTAGTGAAACAAAAAGCACTGGGCTGGAGAACTTAACCTGCGTTTATAAATCTCAGTTTTTAAAATTATGCCTTAAACACCTCCCCCACCACCCCCAAATACCCAACAGGTAATGAAGGGGGGTTGAGAGCAAAGTGACAAAATGCCTGTGGAAGAAGTGGCTGTTCTGAATTCAACCACTCTCTCCTCTGAAGGTTAATTACGTCCCAATACAGGATGTGCCAAAATAGAAAATTATGGAATTTTAGCATCAGTTCTAGTAATTATAACTAAATCATTGCTCACTTGCAAATTAGAAAAATTGAAGTAAATAATTACTGAATCTTGACGCTTTTACCAGGGATAGCCTTTTTTTGCCTTCTCCTCTTCAGAATCAAAAGTAATTTCAAACCATAAATGCTCAGACTTGCTTGGTTTCACTTAAAATCTCTGGACAACAGGAAGAGCTGAGACCTGGGCATAAGTTTGAGTTATGCCTAACTAAGTTGAGACTAGGTTAACACATAAGTAGTTCTTGGAAGACATCTAGTTCCAAAAATACTGTGCCAACACCTGTTGATTTGAATCCTAGTACCTGGAACCTGAAGGTGCTCATGTAAGGGAAGATTGGGGTTAAATAATTCCTTTCAGGAACAGATTTAAGGGGATAGTATGTAACTGAATACTTTCTTTCACTGAAACCTGAAAGGAGGGGGAAGGTTGAGACTTCTTTTTAAAAACCTCTAAACATGATGTTGTGCAAACAAAGACCAACAGAACAAGGATTTTTAGTAATGCGAAGCACCACCTTGTGAAGGTTAAACAGTTACATTCTGAATTACAAAATCTCTTTGGGCAACATCCAGTAGTTGAGTAGATGGGCTGCTGCTGCTCCACAGATGTATACATGCACTGCAGTGTGGGATAGTGAGAAAATGTGGCAGGCTGATGGCAATCAGGTGATTGCCTGCTTTACAACACACAGCCAGTTGTTAAGAGTGGTGTTACTGAAACTTCAGCTTCTGTATTACCCTTGAATTAGGGGATAGTGGGGCGTGGTGGGTTTTCACTTTGTTTTTGACTTGTGGGCCTTTTTCTGGAAACTAGAAGCATTTAATTTTGGCAGTAATGTGCTTAATGGTTATATAGTATCAATCCATATATAGTATGCTCATCAATAATTGGAAAACAGCAGCTTCTTCTCAGTGTAATTTTGCTGTCTTCTCCCTCACCCTTAGATTCCAGCCAGGAGTATACAGATTCCACTGGTATAGATCTTCATGAATTTTTAGTAAATACGTTAAAAAACAATCCCAGGTAAGAATCAATAATGTCAACTTTATGTTTTTCTCTCTTTTTGTTGCCTGAGGTGTCACACTACCTGTTTTTTTGTTTGTGGTTTTATTTTTTCCCCCTTTTAAATGTCTAACCCTCGATGTCAGTTATTCAGGATGAGATTCTGTTGCACAGATTGTCTAAAACACCACTGCTGTAGTTGGTTTGCTTTTTGAGCAGAAGTTCAGGACATTGAAGTGCTTTTAATGCTTAATATGCAAATGATGTGTTCAGTCTATGTGCAATTCTCTCCCTGAATGAGCTTCAGTACATTGTCTCTAAACCTTGTACTGTCTTAGCACCTGCTTGTTAGAGACCAACCTGCCTTCTCTGACTCTAACCTGTCTTGCACTGAATTTATAGATAAAGGCACTTTTTAAGCTGTACCATATAACTGTAGTTAGAGATTTTCATTCTGCACATCAGAAACCAAATCTGGCCTAATCCGAGTCCATCATTTGTTAGCAACAGAGCTGATCTGGTTCTGTTGCTCTGAGGTTTGCAGTCTGTCCCTGTCTTGTTTGTTCTCTCCCTCATTGGGGCTTTGTGGCTGTAGTACAATGCAAGAAATTAACTTGGTGCAATTGTACTCTGCCACAAAAGCTGTTTCACTGCCATTTGTTACTCATTCATATTATAGGTAGGACTTCCAATGTGATAATTTCTTTGGATTCCATTTTATTCAGAAAAAAATGTGACATGAGCCATAATATGGCAAAGCCATAGTCCTGCAGGATAAAATTAGAAAGCATGGAGCTCTGTGAGGCCCTTAGGTGGTTCCTGTTGGACCCCGTGGAGCATCCCTGTGGAAATAAGGAGGTGAAGATCTCCATGGGGTTCCACACAGTGACTGACTGGGATGCTTAGTTACTTCATGTGCACAGATTATGAACTGTGCATCATTGGATTTCATTGCATCTTAATAGTTTATTAGAACCAGTGCAAGCAGTTGCAAGAACTGTTGTTCCTTTCTACCACCTTGAGTTTTAGCTTTTTTGTATTTCTAAGATGTCAGCACATTGCCACGTGTGTCAGATTTAAGCCCTTGGTTGCTGGTGATGTGCCCCATCACTTTCTCAGTGATCCCCTGATGTGCTTCACAATCCAAGGGCCAGCTGAGGCCTCTGCACATCTCCTGCCCACACCAACCAACAAGGAACAACCTCAGCACTGCTTTTCCACCTGGAGCCTGTCTTTTCCATGACTGCACTTCCTGCTGAGCCTCCTGGGCAGGGACTTCTTGGAGGATCTGTGTGCTCTGATATCTGAGAGGAAAACAATGTGTTTCCCTAGGCAGGTTCAATACAAAAGAGCAAAAAAAAGAATACTTTGTCCTAAAAATTCTGCATTTGACACCTGCTGGTCCTATTTCCAGTCTGCCACCATCCCTTGATCACAGCTCTGGTCTGTGTATTCTTAAGATGAATACAGCTGCAGTTATTGGAGTGTCTCATATGTGAGTTGCTGTGTTTTTATTTTCAGGGACAGAATGATGCTGCTGAAATTAGAACAGGAAATTTTAGATTTCATTGGTAATAATGAGTAAGTACTGTACTCTCATAGGAAAAAAGAATTCAAGAGTGTTCCTGTTTATTTAATAAAGCTACTATTCCTTTCTTCCAGAGTACCAAGAAAAAAGTTTCCCCCAATGACATCTTACCATAGAATGCTGTTGCACAGGGTAGCTGCTTACTTTGGATTAGAGCACAACGTGGACCAGAGTGGGAAGTCAGTCATAGTAAATAAAACTAGCAATACAAGAATGTAAGTGTCAAAACCTTGAAAAACCCTTTTGATGCGTAGCTCTAACACCTGGGATCTGTGAGGCAGTGATGCTGTAGCAGGTGAGGTCTGTCTCCTCACTGGGAGCAGGCATCAAGGAGAGTTAGTTGAGAGCTCTTTACTGTTCATGTTCTTGCTGTGTAATAATGTGATCTGTTTCATGGTCGAATTCTTTTGAGGAAAGAAGGATGTCATCTCTAAGTTAAGAATTTTTGTTGCTTTTCTGGCAGAGATGCATTGCTAACTTTGCTTCTGTGAATTATGACTTTAGAGCAACTGTTTATTTGTTCAAAGATTTAAACCAGTAAAGTGTACAAAGTGCATTCTTTGTTTCTGTTGGATAGCAGAGCCAGCTCTTACCTTAGAATGGGGTCATTTCTGATTTGGTGAAGGGAGGGGACTTGCACAACTTTGGCTTTTGTACTGTAAAATTCTACTGGGAAAATTCAGCTGTTGAAGTTCTTCTGTTGGAATAATGTTGCTCACAGATCTCTCATGGCCATACAAATAAACATAGCAGGAAAGACAGACATCAGTGGAAATGTCAACCAGGTTAATAAGTCATGGTGTGCTGCTTTACTTTGAGGGCTGGGGAGTTCTTGGAGAAACCCCCAGGAAAATCCAGTTTGCAGAGAAGGTAGCCCTGGGCCACAGCAACTCTGAAACCTGTGGGGAATTGAGGTGTTCATTCAAGGGACCCAGCTGTTCTCTCCGTCCTCTGCACTTGCTCTGTCTCCTCATTCTCTCTCAAAAAGACAAAGGTCTAATGTGTTGACATATTTATGCCGCCTAGTTTCTACTTTTAACTTTAAGCATTTGCCTGGCACCGTTTTTTGTTGGTCTTGAACAGGAAAACAGGAGTTTACAGCGCCTGCATCCTAATCTCAGTCTCTAGGTACACTCTTTATAGCTTTGGGAGAAAAAAAATCTTATTACCCACCCTATTTTAGAGCCNTCAGAAGCTTTAGAAATATATATATAGAGCCTAAATACATGTTGAATACTTGTATTATTTATGTATGTGTTTTTGCTTTGGCTGTACAATCTATACCTAAATTGACCTAGAAAGCCAAACGTTTCAAATCTGTTGCCTTTGCATCTACCTGCATCTCTAGACTGAAGCTTCAGTCTAGCACTTCAACTGTGGAATAAGAACTAATAAAAGATTATTTCATTTTTATGCTTTTAAAAAAATTTTTAGACCGTATTTAAATAGCTTGTGGCCTCTGGAAGCCCCTGTAGGTGTAGTTACTAATTAGCAGGCATTTCATCTAACCTGCAGACATAAAGATTCTTGATGTTTTTAATATTCTTATTTTAAATCGCTTTGGATATAAAATAAGAATTTAGAAAGAACACCTTGGAGATCTGCTCCATGTGGAATAAAGCCAAACTTACCTTTTCCTCATAGGCAGGTTCGCGGCTCCCTCGCCGAGCAGGGATGTTTCTGACATCAAGCACCCAGTGCACACTGGCACCTCTCAGTGGAGTGGGAGTTGGTGATTGCAGGGCAGTAAATTCAGAGACCTTTAAAAGAAAGAGGTAAGACAGTCTAAAGGTTCTCTGAAATGCCTGCTAATTATGTTTGGGCATCCAATACCCAACAGGCAGGGCTGGCTGTTTCATAGAAAAAGCTCCCCATGCTCCATCCAGAAGTCCTAGGTAATGATAAATAACAGAAATAGAGAAGAGCCTACATTTACTCTGTCCTCTATTAGACAAATATTTCCTTATTGTCCGAGCTCTTCTCTTACCATAGCAGTAGTTTTATTATTCAGGTACTTGGTATCTCTCTTTAATAACAAGGATTTGCAAAATACCACTTTTTCTTTCACAAAGTAGATAAAATACCAAAGCAATATTTATAATCTGTTGCTTCACTCTCTCCATATGATTGTGTGAAGCTCTTGCTTGCCTGCATTATACAGTTCTTCTCTTAATCATTTCTACTTAATTTTGTTTTAGAAGTTTCTAAGTTTCAGTGCTTTCTCCTCTACCTTCTTTCTTCTGTTTTCCCTTGAAATGAACTCTGAGGTATTGCAGCTCTAGCAACAAACACCTGTCTTCACTTCCATGCATGCCCAATATCCATTGCATGGCACCAGTTGGGATTCAAAAGCACTTCTGATTGCCCAAGGGCATGTGGTTTGCTTCCCACCTTAATTGGGAGTTGCAGCAAAAGCTTTGAAGGAGGAAGAGGTTTTTAAAAGCAGGTTTGTTATGCCTCAGGACAGGACTTGT
The DNA here is from genome assembly GCA_013401035.1 of Horornis vulcanius. NCBI lineage: Eukaryota > Metazoa > Chordata > Aves > Passeriformes > Scotocercidae > Horornis > Horornis vulcanius. Next base: position 21,272 of record VZUA01105942.1, read on the forward strand.
CACGGGTGCACCTCATCTTTTCCATTGCTGAGACAGCCAAAATCTATTATTTCAGTTAGAATATTAAGTATATTTTAAATGACTCTTGAATATATTTCAGTTTGTCCCACTCTGTGTACAGCACCTTTACAAAACCATAAATGTTTTCTTTGTAACAACTTTTCTCAGACCTGACCAAAAGTTTTGTGAGCATATAAAGGATGAGAAGAGCGATGACTTCCAGAAGCGGTACATCCTTAAGAGAGATAACTCTAGTTTAGACAAAGATGACAACCAGGTAAAGCACACGTGGTTTATTCCTTCCACTTGCTGTGTTTGTGCATTCTTACTGTTCTCCTGTGTAAATTGACACTGTACCACTTAATTTAGATGAGAATACGATTAAAAGATGACAGAAGAAGTAAATCCATAGAAGAACGTGAAGAAGAATATCAGAGAGCTAGAGAAAGGATATTTGCACAAGATGTATGTATCAACCAATCTGGCACTGTTTTCTGTGAACCCTTCACACACACACATGCACAGGTGGCTTTCCAGGAAACTTTCTGCTTCTGAATGACAATGAGCAGATAAGAGAGTGTGACCTGAGTGAGTTACTGAGAAATCTTCTGTTTTCCCTTATCGCTGCTGTATGAAACTCAAACAGCCCAAGAATTATTGAGGAGGGTTCTCTAGCATTACCTAGTGCAATGCGTTTCTCCCCTTTGCGTTGTTTCGCCCCTCACTGCAATTTAAGTTACAGAGTTTTGGTTCTGCAATCACTTCAGTTGCTCAGAGCAATAATTAAAAGAAGAAAAAAAACCCAAGCGAATTAAAATCCAAAAAACCCTCTTTTCTTGCTTGTATCTATAGCAACCACATTATGAGCGTTCACAGTAAAATGATTTCTGGTTCCATATGTGAAATTCCTGTCAGGAATCTCACAGTCTGATCTCCTGACTGGAGATAACCCTGAAGGACAACATTGTAGGCTGCAATTCAATTGCAAGTTGTGATTATATTGAGTAAAGCAAACCAAATATGTCTTTAAAAATACGTGTTAATTTTAATAATCCACTTCTGAGATTTATCTATAAGTCTTGCACATCCAAAACCAGATTCTGAAGAGAGCAATGAGCTCTTGAGAGGCTAATTAATTTTTTTTTTGTTCACCTTAGTTACAAACAAGAAGAATGGACTTTTGGATATAAAATTACATTTTCCTTTTACATCTTAATTTAACATGTATTACACCCTTAGAAGCTTTGTGCCAGCTTTTGGGAGTCACAGTCAAGGACAACATAATTTGAGTAAGGAGCAGGCTTTTTGGTTCTGTTCTGTGTGCTCTGTAGCATGCCCAGACTGGTACCCAGGGCATTGAGCAGTTACTGCAGCAGCAGTGGCCTCTC
>VZUA01105945.1:3556-13887 GCA_013401035.1 Horornis vulcanius
AAAGGAGCCTGCGTGTTCTGTTGATGTCTTTTGCGACATAATTGCATGAAAACCCAAGAGCTTTTAATGAAGACTTGGTGTAAATAATGGATTGTTGCAGTGCTAGAGTTTGTCAACCCAGAAAAAAAAAATACTGGTAGAATTACAGCAGCATAGATCTGTCAGTGAAACTGCAAGAATAAAAGAAACTCGCCAACAACATCTTTTAAGTTTTAGATAATCAGGAATTACTTTATTCTGGCCAGGATATGCAAATGAAATCAATCCACACATACATGCCAGGATGTGCAGTAGAAATCATTCCATTACACCTGGCTCTTTACCAGAATTTTCACATATTTATATACAAAAATCCCAAAGAATTCTCATTTATTGATTCTACATTACACAATTCATAGCATTCAGCCTCCTATTGGTTTTTGATCTCTTTAGTTTTTGATGCTAATTTGGTTCTCATTCTTTGGTTCTCTTACCAATCTTTGCCCAGACCAGGTGTCTCCAACTCCACCAGGAGGTAATGTTTGTTAATATCCATTTATCTCCTCTGTGTCTTCTGGCTAGTCTCAACCTATAAATGTTAAACTCTCAAAGTCTAGGAATCTTCTTTTTGCTCATTGAAGCCCATCAGGCCTCACCCAGTGAACCTCAAACTCTCAGTGAATGGATTATTTTGCAGAAAAACTGCAATTCCCCTTCCCCTGGGCAAAGGTGCACAAATCCATGACTAAAGTTATTTAAAAGAATTTTAAAAGTTGTAGCATTTCAAACAGATCCTCCTGTTTGAGGATCTGTTTGAAATGACACATCTTTGGGGATAATCCCTCATTCATAAATGTGTGTGTGTGTATGGATTTTATTGCTCTGATTTTATGCAGGTAGTTGAACTTTCAAGTCCCCAGTGGGAAAATGTCCCTAGAGATAAGCAGGTCACTGCAGAAGTTCAGATCCTTAAGGAACTCCAAGGTCTTTTATTCCCTTTTCCTAATTTTACATGATGGGTAGAGAACAAAGATGGCAAAAAACTCCTGAATGGCAGTTACATAACACAATGTAAAACTCCAATCAGCTTTTTAAGTGGTGTGCCACAGGTATTCTGCTTGCAATACAAGTCTCTATCCAAATCCAGAGCATGTTCAGTTTGCATTTTGGTAAAAAACAGCTGAGAAAGAGGTGTGATATTTAGAAACTGCTTTGGCAGATTCAGTATTGGAAACATGAAGGATATTGTGAGAAATAAAGCCATACCAGTATTTAAGGAGTTACCATGAGGTTTGTTTGTGACTCATTTTTTCTGACCCTTCTGAGCCCCTTCAGCACTGCCTTGACACAAATGCGAGCAAAGTAATTATCTTGGGGATTTCCAGGCCTTCTCACCTCTGACAGCTCTGTGAATACTCTACAAGGACATGTAGAAACCAATTAATGGCTCTACTGTGAGTTGCTCAGCAAAATAATTCTTGCACAAAAGGATCAAGGTGGTACTGGCTGCAGCCTTTTCAGACATGGTGAAGTGCCATCCTGGGAGAGGTTGTACCAGTTAGGCCGAGGGTTTAGAAATCAACACCCTGTGCCATTGAGGAAGCCTTTCAGAAAGAAATCATCTTTCGCTCCATATTCTGGAAGAATATTAAAATTACCTGAAAAGAAGGTGAGATCACAGAAGTAGGCAGAATTTAAATGCTAAGCAAAATGTAAAAATAGCAACATTTGACAGAGGTGAGATAAGTTGTTCCAGACTGAGACAGATATGCAGTATCTTTCAATAAACCTTAACAAAAGACTAGAAAGTTGAACTTTCTTATCATTGAATGACACAAAGATCTGGATTTGGTCTTATATATGAACTGTGCACTAACATGTGAGAGCTAATGTGGATACATGTATATGTGCTCCTTCTGAAAACAAAGATGAAGGTAACTTCTTATTTACTTGTAAATAGCAAGAGTCAGTTTCCCTGTGCCATCTGCTACTGCTATGTCCAGACAATTCCCTCAAAACATGGTGATTAACTTAGAGACACAAATCACTTTAGAAGTAGAAGGACATGAAAGAAATAAGCACATGTAAGGATGTAGAAAATATTCTGGCAGTTTACTCACCCTCTGTGATTAGATGGACAAGGAATAGGCAACTGGCAAAATTCATAGGCTTGACAGCTTCTTAATGTCTGATTAACTATGAGCCCACATCAATCTATACTCATCCTAAACATCCGAGAGGAAGGTAAGGGCAAAGTTAGTCCTTTCCTGTCCTATAAATGCTATCTTGAGTTATTTCATCATCAATATGTCCTCTTCATGGGCAGAAATACACACTGATACATGTCGTATCACAGTGGTCTTGTGGCAGGTAGAAGTTGTAAAATACACATGCGAAATAGCATAAAAGCATCTGGTATCTAGGTCTGAGTTATGCCAGTGAAATACCTGCAAGATTCTAATCAAAAACACTGGCATAGGCGTTGGTATATCCTGGGTAAAGGTATGTGAGGCTATATAAATATGAAACTACAGCCTTTAAAAGTGCTTTGTTTGTGTAGAATCCAGGGCTAATGCTCAGCTCAGAATTGTGTTTGTATGATAGAGAAATACCAACACCATTCTGTGAGTAAGGGCAGGAACCTGAGCACTGAGATTTACCTGTGGGTGAAAACCAAAGGCCTCCACCTGGAGATTACATTTTGCCATGGGCAATAGCAATTTTCTGTGCAAGCCTTAAAGCTATACAGTTAGGAAGCATGCCTTAATTTTTGTCTTAATGTGTGCACTGGGCTTAGTCAAATATCTGAAACAATGCATTTTTCTATTCAGTGGCAATATAACAGCAGTTGTTTGAAGGGTTTCTTTAATTTTTTGGTCAATATTTTGTGAATTATATAAATGCTTTCAAGTTCTCCTGTTTAAAAAAGGCTTGGCAGGAAAATATTTTTTTGTTTCTTTTTAGCCTTTAGTTTCTTTTGCTCTTTTGAGTATTTTTTTTGTTTGTTTGTGGATGGGTTTTTTGGTTTTTTTAATGAGGTCTAGAAATGGCTGAACTTTTAATACAAAGTGCACTAAGGTTCTTATAAAAGACTTTGACTTATGGCAGCCTAGATTTGAAGGGAAGAATGGCAAATATCACAGAACTAGCATTAAGATCAAGATAGCTGGCAATGTAATAAAGTGTGTAATCTTAAAATCTTTCTGGTTTTCTATACTTTTATCTACAATTCTTCATTGACCATTATATCCCATCTGTGAACTTAACTCTTTCAAAGAAGTGTGCTGTAAGATGAAAGAAATAAAGAGAGCGAGGAAGAAAAATAAGGAAAAAATACAAGGTATGGCATAATGAGTGGATAAATAATTAAACACAAAGAAACACCTATCCTGGAAACTATAGAGCACAATGAGCCAAGATATACCTTGAAATCCAGTCCTTGGTTTTTATTGTTGCTTTGGTTTGGTTTTGTGGGGAACTAAGTTCCACTGTAGCCTTTAAACTGCTGACCTTTGATCTTTTCAGGCAAGAACCTCATCAATTACAATAAGTGTAATCACAGGTGTTTTCATATTATGCAGAAAATCGTGTCTGTGCTTCTTATCTACTTTTATAAACGTGTTATGCTGAAAGCAGATTTTTTTTCCTTTTCCTTTTTTATCTGTAGAGATGAAGATTGTGTAATTGATTTTTTTAGGAAGGATTTAAGGATAGTCAGTTTCTCCTGATGAAAAACTTTAGTTCCACTTCCTCATTTTTTTCCCATAAGAAATGACTGCTGATTCCTTTCCTTAAAGATTATTTTAATAATCTTAAATGAGTATTTTCCTAGAAATAGAAATTTTGGTCATGATACAATTCACAAGACCAAGCCCTGTTGCTGTCATTACGTGCTCTAACGCAATAAGATTTCACTTGGCTCTCTTCTGTGATGAGAAGGGAATTACAACACTTTATCAAATTATACTTTTTAATTTTTCCAGATTTCTCCTTTCAGTTCCTCTTGGTCCCCTTGTTACATTCAGACCCTGCCTTCAACCTAAGCAGTTTCTCTCTTATCTTGAACTTTATCTAGGTTTTTGACCCAGGGTCTGCTTTTGTGTTCTATTGAGAATAAACATGTTAACAGACTCAAGAATGAGAGTTGTTCTTTGTAAGAGATAAAGATATTGGCTAAATCACAGAATGAACTAAGTTGGAAAAGACCTTTTGATATCATCAAGTCCAACCTATGATCGAACACCTCCTCATCAACTAAACCATGGCACTGAGTGCCACATCCAGTCTTTTTTTAAACATGTCCAGGGGTGGAGACTCCACCACCTCCCTGGGCAGACGATTCCAGTACCCAATCACTTTTTCAGTGAAGAATTTTTTCTGATGTCTAACCTGATCTTCCCTTGGTGAAGTTCAAGACTGTGTCCTCTCATTCTGCCAGTTATTGCCTGGGAGAAGAGACTGAGTCCCAGTTTCCTTTCAGGAAGTTGCAGAGAGTGGTAAGTGATAAGGTCACCTCTGAGTCTCCTTTTTTTCCAGCTAAACACCCCCAGCTCCCTCAGCTGCTCCTCACAGGACTTGTGCTCCACACCCTTCACCAGCTCTGTTGTCCTTCCCACATGCTGGATATGCTCCAGCACCTCAACACCCTTCCCAAACTGAGGGGCCAGAGCAAGACAGCACTCGAGGTGTGGCCTCACCAGTGCTGAGTACAGGGGAAGAATGAGCTCCCTGCTCCTGCTGGACACACCATTCCTGATCCAGGCCAGGATGCCTTTGGCCTCCTTGGCCACCAGGGCACTGCTGGCTCATGTTCAGCCAGCTGTTGACCAGAACCCCCAGGTCCCTTTCTACCTGGGCACTGTCCAGACATTCTGTCCCCAGCCTATAGCATTGCAGGGGGTTGCTATGGCAAAATGTCTGTTTAATATAAAGTCCTCTCATTAAGGACATATCAGATATTAAACTGATAGGAACCTCAATTCTCTTCAGCTTTCATAATCACTTCAAAGCCTGGTTTGTCTGCTTTAAAGAAACACTAAAGATTGTGTCAGTGGAATGATGCTAAAAAGGGGTAGATGCAGCAGCAAAGGAGCTCCAGGCAGAGTATAATGCATTCAAAAATACCCACAGATAAACTGAGACATGCTTCAGATGCTGCATAACAACACTACAGTTTATATTTTATAGAGTTCATCTCACAGTTCATACTTGCTTTTTTAGATATTGCAAGACTTACTTGCAAAGAAAAGTTAAAAATATGGCTAAGGATTACACAGTCAAGACCTAACCAAGCATGGGTGACAAACAGCACCAGCATCTCTGCATTGCAAAAGGAATTTATTCTAATGGATTCCTTAAAGATTACTTGGTGCTTTTAAGTTGGGGGATTTCCTTCTGGCTTTTACAATGAAAAAAATCGGGCAGCTGGGAAATCTCTCTGCTGTTTTCTTTTCCTAGTATTTCAACAGAGGTAACAGTATGTACCTGAAACTCTTCCACAATAAAATTTCTCATAACTAGTGAGCAGGAGCATCAGAAAGAGGAAGGACTATAAACTAGTATAAAATGCCAAATATTTAAATAGTGCATTTTAAAATGCAAAACATGATGTAATGAAATTGTTGCAGAACAAAGAGGGAAAGAGACAATAATGCACAGCTAGTGACTATAAAGACCAACTCGTAGTGAAAAATACTCAGATAAAGCTCCTTTAAAAATGAAAAAAATCTCAGGCACATGAAGGAATCAAATATTGTTTAAGGGAGCCTTTCAGAGTGTTTCTATTCCATTCAGCATATACTCTGTTTTTTCCTTCTAAGTCTAAATTTCTACTGCCCTCACCATGAAATCTCTAATTGTCTTTTTTCTTTATTATCTTCTACACTGACTGATGAGACTATAAAAGCTATTTGCAATGCTTAATTCTCTCCTTGCTTTCTTCTTCAGGTTCCATATATATGATTCCATATATGGCAGAGACTGACTTATATTTTGAAGTTCAGCCTCAACACAATCAGTATGTGCAGGTCCATGTTCTGTTCATGTCTGGTTTACAGGAAGGAAATATGATTTCCTCTTCTGCAGTGACTTAAGAATGATGTAATAGTTTCCGCACACTTTATCTTTAAATTGTGATTATTTTTCAGTTTTTTAAAACACTGAACAGTCTGCTAACATAAGGCTTGTGAAGCATTTGCACATTTCAGCAAATCTTCCAAACCCTGTCTGCTATCAACTTTCAATCTTTGAACTGTGTTGAGGCTTCTAGAAAATTCAGTGGGACTCTGCTGCAGCTATTCAAAGCAGCCACCTTGTGCTTTCCTGTGCTTTTCTTTTCAAATTTCCTTATAAAGCAGTTTCAGGAAATATGATCTAAAAGATCACAATAGACCTGTGTCTCTTTGGTAAGTTCTTCATGACAAGTTCCCAAATAATCTCTTCACGGAATATACTGCAAACTCAGTAACAACTATTGCCATGATTTCTTGCTCAAATAAAACAATAATTTCCAGACTATGTTTTCTCCTGGGCTGGCAAGCTATCTCTACAATCAAAGTCATAGTACCATTTTCATGTGTGGGCTTGGGGACAAAGAGAGTATACAGACACTGAAGTTCACAGAACTCTATTCTTTCTTGTGTTGCCATTAGCCAGACTTGAACTGATCTAGACTGGAAATGTACTTAGCTAGACTGTATTTTTAACTTTTTTTTTAGTTTCTCCTTAGTAAATCTAAGCACTGACAGAACCTTTTGGAAGTAGAGGGACAGCGTGATACAGGAAAACAAAAGTGCATTAAGGCAAGAGTGTCCCAAATCAGCTAGTAAACCACTTCCTCATTGACCAGTATTTGCTATCCAGGGGGTGTAGGAGGGAGAACAAGGAAGAAGAAAGAGCTGTGAGCCAGGAGTGTGAAAGGACTTTTAACTGTCCTGGCCAAATTCTGAAATTAAATTATTTTGATTTTCAAGGTCTTCATGTCACTCTTTTAGACACCAGCCACCTCAGAACAGGAAAGTCATCTGGTGGCCAGAGGTCTCCTAGCAGCAAGAATGAAAACCTCCTTGGGAATTTTAAGGCCAGGTTTCAAATCATAGAAACACAGAATAGTTTGGTTAGGAAGGGACCTTAATGATAATGTGGTTCTAACCTCCCTGTCATGGTCAGGGACACCTTCCACTACATCACTGAGAAAACCCAAGAGGGCAAAACTTTAGATTCTTCCAACATCATGGATTAAGAGGATGGGAAAGCCTGCAGATATTTCCTACCTCACCTCACTACAGATAATCTAGATGTGAGGTAAACTAGGTGATTCAGAGGACAAATGAGCCGAGCAGCACATTGGGCGAGTTTGTGTGGTTTTTGTCATCTTTTATGGAATGATAAATAACATTTGTATTGGCAAGCAAGTCAGGTCAGTGAGTGATGACATTGACATCTCAGAAATAGTGGAAAAAGATCTTTCATGTAAAGATATTGAAAGTTCTGTTGAAGACTGGAAACTAAGTCAGGAAGGACTGGTGTCATCATGTTACTGATGCTGCCTAGCAGAACAGTTGAACCCCAAAGTAGAGCAGCAGATAAAAACAAAGTTGATACTGGATAACACAGTGCCATGTAATATTCTGTAATATTCTGTGTGGCAGCCATATGTGCCATCGCAAAATGGAACAGGGAGATTTGGTCCAGAATTCTAGAAAAATTAGGTGATTTCAGAGTATGTTGTCTAAAAGCTCTAGGATGCGTGCTGCAAATGTATTAAATGGTAAAAAGTAACACTTTGTATTGCTGGGTTTCACAAAAGAGCTGCTGGAAGCATCTGCTCTCAAATCCATTGACTTCAGCAATCTGCTGCTCACATAAAAAACAGGCAGCAAGCTTGCATGACGATATTCCTCTAGAGGTTCACAGAAAATTTGTTGAGTAATTTAGAAGTTTTTGTATGGTGAGACATAAAAAACTATCTCAAATATTAACCACCAGGTGTGAACTAGCTTGCTTAAGGATGGTGACCTGTGGGTATCTAGAGGCAACGGAAGTTGATCTGAATTTTTCATGAATGTAGAAGCTTTCAATCTTTTACAGGGAAAAGATGTGATCAAGAAAAAATAAAAAAGATAAAGAGAACTCCTACTGCTTAAGTGGGCTTTTATGTCTTAAAGAAGGTTCTTAGCTTGGAACTGGCTTCAGCTTTAAATAAAATACTGCAGTGGAAATATGTATCAGAGTGTGTAGGAGGGCAAAACCACACCCAGTCAAAAATTAGCAGAAAAATTGACCTGCAAGAGCAGTAATACAGTAATCATGAAAAAATGCCACCCCGTTGTAAAATGACATTAGAAACAGCAGTTTTGATCCATATGATTTATTTTTACATTTATATGAAAAGGTTTTCATTGAATTGGGAAAATACACTCATATGTAAGACCATCATCTATGAAATGTGACTATAGCCTTGTATAAAGTATGACAGTCTTGCAGACTTAAATACCAGTAAAAGGGAATCAGAAGGTTTTGAGGCATTTTTGTCTTTTTTTTTTTAAATCAGATCCTTTTCTCAATTAATTCCTGAATTCTTCTGCAGATCAGCCAAATGCTGTCACAAAATTTGATTGCTTGGATTGCAACAGGTTCTCTAGCATTTGTGGAGAAAGACTGTACAAAGTGAGCTCACAGTTCTGGCTTTGCACTTTGATATTATATACTCAATTTTTTCTGCTACAAATCAATAATTAAGTGAAAACGGAAGATCTCATCCACAATTGCACATAACCTCTGCCCCAAATGATAAAACCCACAAAACCCCCAAATCCACAACAAATTTATCACCCTCAGTTGCTGTGCAATGAAGGGCATATGGGATGGAAGGACTGACTTATCCTTCAAACACAGCAAGGACTGGTTAAGAGCTCAGAAAAGAAGAGATTCTTCCCTCAGAGGATGAAATTGATATAAGAGAGCCTGAGCAAAATCACCAATCACTGTTCACTTATAGTATGCTCTTTCTTTGTTCTCCCTAAGTCCATAACTTTGCACCTTGCTTTCTTAAAACCCACTTCATTTGAACATATCTTTATTAATAAGAAATGGAATCATCATTTACTATTTCACAAGTTTGCTATTACAGCCACTGATCTGCTAAGCAGTGATTGTAAATTCTGATAAAGCTGTTTTTATGCAGTATTTGGGATTTAAAAGATTTGCCAAAATAGACCTTTTTCTGAGATACAAGACATACCTTACACTGTAATTATATTTGAATATCATGCAACATAAAGTTATATATTGTATGAAAACAGATATGCTGTCTCTGGAAATGGGTCCTCTTCACAAATAGCACCATCAATTTGATGAGACATCTAAGCCTTTACTGGAAAATTCCATCAAATCAAATTTCTGCAGCCCAACTGCAGCTGTGCTGCTTTCGCTTCCTATGTACAGACATAGTAGTTTACTTCTATCTCTCTGGAATTTTCTAGTGCTCAGGATTATGTTCAAGCTTTAAACAATCATCATTAAGAATGTTTCTAGTCTTTCACATTAAGGAGCTGGAAAATACTTCAACACAGCTTCTAAAATCAACGAATTATAATATTCATATTATCATTTTTTCCATAAGTAGCTCTTTGGGATCCCCAGCATCTTGTACTGTGCTTATTCTAATACAGTGACACAATTCCTTACAATCCATATTGCCCATGGTCTACTGTCTTTCTCAAAAGGCCTTTGGATAGGAACACAAATATTAAGATATACTTAAGAAAAGGGCAGCAGAAAATAGTATTTTTTCTAGGTGTGTGGTGAAGCAGAGGTGCACATTACATCGTGGGAAGGTGATGTGTGTGCACATGGTCCTGACAGCGGGTGAGCAGAAGATCATGTCAAACCTTATCAGATTTCTGATGCTAGGTAAACACTACCCAAACCCTCTTTCTCACGTAGTCCCATTAGAATCACCCACTCTAGAGCAGACCCCAACACTGTTAAGTGTTTGCTGCAATAGGACCGTGTCAAATGGCTGCATGTCAATATTATTAAGATAATTGAGAATGAAGTGACTTGTCTACAAATTATGTCTGTTTCTGCCTTTAAAGTAGAGAACCAAGTCATCTTCTTAAGTAACTAGCAGAGAGCTTGGAAATCAAATTAGTAGAAAAAAATGTTTTTATCTTGTTTTAAGGAGGCACCTTGAAGCATTGGGGAGCAGAAAATTGATTAATCACAAACCTAAGCAAGTCATGGCTCTTACCTCTCTTTTCTATTTCCCTCTTCATTCCCTAGGCTAAACAGAAAGGTATTTACATATAGCATTATACACTTTAAGGAAAAAAAGCTGTTTTGTAAGAGTA
>VZUA01105961.1:13697-34109 GCA_013401035.1 Horornis vulcanius
TTTCATTAAATTTTCATCCATTGCTTTTTTTTTTAATGAAGTCCTGTGGAATCAATATTTGATGCACAGCAAAACCTATCCAGAAGAGAGTTCTGTAGATGGTTTCCAGTAGCAATACAAAATCTTGTGAAATTAAATCATATCTCTGCAAAGAAGGGGAACTTTGTAATACACTTCTGATTAACAACTTATGTATTTTTAAAATCATTGCAGGTGTTACTTGTTTAATATGCTTGTAATGCATATAAAATTAAAAATTAAGATGTATCACTACAAAAAAAAAAAAAATCTGGCATNGAAGAGCCTCATACCCTGCCAGAGGCACCAGCACTGCAATTGGCTCCCAGGTCACCAGTTACCTCCAACAGAATGAAACCAACTGGATCAGTTCATTGCTGTTCTACTGCCTCAGTCAGCATTCTGTGAGCCCTGTGCCCTCTGGTTCTGTTGTCTCATGGTGCTGGGTACCACCAGGAAAGTGTTCCCACACCTTGAGCCACAAAAGTCAAGGATTTTCTGGCTAGATTTCTTTTTCCACACTCTTGATCTAGTACTGACATAGTAACCTACGGGGCAGCAGCTAATAAGGAGAGAAGATATTATGCTGGCAAGTTTTACTCTTTTCCTCTTGAACTGGTTGAACAGTTTCTTGGTTGCTGCTGGTGCCTAGTGATTGATGCGGCTATTTAGATTATAGATTTTATAGGTTTTATAATCTTTACAAATTAATACTTCCATACTATAAGTTTAACCCCATACAAGGAACCCCAAAGAATATTCCAAAAGCAGCAGACTGGAAGCAAACTCAGACTGCCAGCGCAAGATAGCAAAAAAGTCACTATCTGTATTGTAAATTGTGTCCTAATAGACTTTCCACCGACTGTGAGAACTCTTGATTGGTCCTTAGTTCCTCAGTTTGAGACACCCAGGTTACGCTTTTTAACTGCCCTGCAAACACCACCCTATGAACTCCTGGTGAAAGGAAATTAAGCTGGTCATATTTTCAGTGGTGTTCAGAGCTGGTTTCTGACTTCACCTAGTATAGGCAGCATAGCAAGCACACGATGTGCAGCCTCTTAGTGTGAAAGTCTAGGTGAGCCTGCTTCGGTTGCACAATGCCTTTCCTAACAGAGCAGGCTTGTCGCTTGCATATGCTGATAAGATCGAGGTAACCACACCAAATCTCTTTCAGCCAAACACCATAAAGCACAGATTTTTTCCATTAGCACAATCCTCTTTGTCTGACACCTACTTCCAACCTATGTAGTGCCTTCATCTTTCAAGGCCAAACTTGGCTTCTCCCCACATCCTTGGTCAACTCCACATCTTTCAGGTTGTTTCCCTTTCTCTGTCTGCTGTGAATGGGCTTGTTTCTCACTTTCTTTTTTCTTGCTGTTGCCTCCTTTCTTGCCACATGTAATCTGTACCAGTGGCTGTACCAGTGATGCACAAGTTTCATCTGTGGTAACATCTTCCTTTCTGCCAGCGCTGATGTTGAGGCCAAGCAGTTGGAGCGTGGGGGCAAAGGAATGTGTCTCTTCCCACAGACATCAACGGTGGCTGTGCATTGTCACAGAGAGGTACTACAGCCTCAGAGAGAACAGCAGAGTCATTGCCACAAAACAGCAGGTCTTCATTAGCCCCAACTTCTCTTACCTAATTCAACATGAGGTACTGTATGACAGAGTCTAAATCCTCCTATGCTGGAGGACCACATGGACAGGTATGTTCTTGGCTGGCACACAAGGAGGGTCACAGAACTTTTATCAAGCTTGTAGAAGCTTGGACTGGGGCAAAGTGATGCCTCTGAGCTCACACAAGGGAGAAGAGTGTCTAGACATTACTACAGTTGCTCAAATATCAGCTGCACAGAAAGGATTGCGTAATTTTTTGCTTCTGACAGGCGAGGAGCAGCCCGTGAGGATTGCTTGAGCACAGAGTGCTATACTGGCAGCACCTTTGCTTTTAAGGACAACGGCTGATGAGGAAGAGCCCCATTGCTTTTCTTAGCAAATGCCTATGGTGCTCTGTGTTTTGTAGCTGAGCCATGGCCAGATGCGGCATCACTTGGCAAAGAAGTTGTGATGAAGTATTCTTGCTGGAAATGTTGATACATGTTTTCTGAAAAACATTTTGGTCACTGAAAAACATTTTGTGATGTATGGCAACAACCAAGGCTGGGTGGATCTGAGGGGGTGAATGAAAGGTCTGGCAGAGGATTATGAAAAATCTGGCAGAGGATTATAGTCACCTGTGTTCCAGGAAAACCCCACCATGTGAGGATATTTAGGGTAAGTTTGTGATTCTGGAATTGTTTCTAAAGATGGAATTGTCCCCAGTCAAATATGGTATGTGTTTCTCCAAGTGCAAAGTGTGTGGTGACATCCTTAAAGACTAGGACACCATGCCAGATCCATTCTCAGTGTGATGGTGGAGACCCAAGACCCCGAGGTCATCTCCCAGCATGAGGATCTTGACAACTGGAAGACCTTTGATTTATATTAGGAGAGGCCAGGCATCTGCAAAGGCTTTTGGAAATTTTGGAAGCTGAGAGTTTTCTTTCTTTTGAACCAAGCTTTAGGTCCTCTTAAAAATTAGGTTGTTAGCAAATAAATAAAAGTGTTTTAGCCAAACCTAATGCTACACATGAAAGTCGTCGCAATGTAATATACAGGGAACAAGTTCTAGAGGAACACAGTGCATTTATTGAAATACAATGGGAGACATTTGCCTTGAGTAAAGTCCCTAAAACCTCAGAAGGTCCTTTGAAATGTTGTGCTTTGTTCTGTTAGTTAATTTGTCACTGCAGAAGTCTGTCCCTCAGGGGCTCTTCTCTTATTCAGAGAGACTTTTTCCATTGACTGAAACAGAGATATCAAGTAATTTCTGACAGCCACTATCCAAAAACTGCATCCTAGAAAAATTATGTCTGTGAATGACTCCACTGAAGCACACCATTCCTGTGGATGTGGGTTCTTGAACCAGCCTTGGCTGAAATTTATTGTCGGGGCTACACAAATTAGTTTAGCTCCAGCATTGTCAACTGTTTTGGTTTTATCATATTATCTGATGTTCTTCTAAATGCCTCAGCCCCTGGGGCTGGTAGGTTATGTAAGAATCTCTGCTTTTATTACAAAATAAAGTTCAATTTCCATTTTTTCCAAAAGAATCTAGGAATGTGACCATTAATAGCAGACTATGCAAGGTCACTAACCACCACAACTCTCATTTTTAAGCCAACTATGATTTTTTTAAGATCTGACTCATGATTTTTGAATGCCTGGGGGATGTGCATGTATTTTCAAAAATACAACTATTCTTCAGTTTTTAAGCTTGATATCTTATTTCCTCAGCCTGACAGAATTGCCTAATTCAGGGATTTTTTTTTCCTCTGGATGTTTTGAACACTGTAGCTCCATAGTGCATTTCTGACATTCCAGAAGCAAGCCTCCAGGCGCCTCTGCCATGCATCTGTTGTTGGATGTGCCTTGACAAGTGTGATACCACACATTAATATACCCAAAATCATGCTTGTCCACAAAAAAAAAAAAAAAAAAAAAAAAAAGTAGGCTTTTACAGACACGGAACATCACTTTTGTCATCGTTCTGTGATGACACTTTCTACTTTCTTCCTGATGTAGATTTCATCAGGGAAAGCAGATATCTTTCCTTTTCCAACGTCTGAAAGCAGACATACAACTGCTGTGAAGCATCTGTGTTTGCACTATGATTTTGTGTGCAGCCATCCCGCATGCTTTTGTCAATTTACAGGTAAAATTGGTTCCTGCTTTTTCTGACCCAGTATCTGGGGAGATAAAGTTATGCATTATCCAGACACATGCTCTCATTCCCCTGAGGGGACTCCTTAAACAAATTCATCCCGTGTTGTCTGACCCTTGACAAATGCCAGAGAGTGGTGTTACCTCTTGCATGACTGTGCAAGGCTGTTTCTTGCTCACAGGAGGCAAAGGAGAGAACTGAGTGGGAAAAAGACAATGCCTTCACTAAAGTGTAGCTGAATTTTTGTGCTATAGCTCTAGAGAAAGAGGATAGGCAACAGTGTTATAGAGGAGTTTACTGGGATAAACACAAGGCCTGGGACAAGCATCACCAGATGATGCTTGCATGGTGAAAACAGCTACCAGAGCTAGGGCTGTGGTTTCTACATGAGAGTTGTAGAGAGTTGCCTAATAACTGCACAGCTCAGCTGGGTGAAGGAAGGAAAGCAATGGTCATTTGTGAAAGGCCTGTCCAGAGTACTCCTGTTGGTGTGAAAAGCACACTGGCATGAATAGGGACAGCAGCTCTGGGGCCATGCAAGCAGAGGAAGGGCCAAATACCCAGATATCCCAAAGACATTTTGTTTGGTCTGGACTAAAATGATAAGCTCTCTTAGAAAGGGGGTCCCTGACTTTGGCTGGATGTTGTAGCTCCATATATACCTGCAGATTGCAGCCGTAAGTGGTCCCAGTGCTAGAAGCTAAAGGTGCATACTATTTAGTGGCTTATGAGCTCTTTGATGCAGTTTTGGGCTAGGTTAAAACAATTCTTAGAGGTGGTTTGCATTTTAGAATGGACTCTCACCAGAAGGTGGTTGGAGGGCTGTCCACCTTGAGTGGTTCAACAGCACGGGGGTAGACTGTTGGGTGTTGGTTGCTGTTATAAAGCCTTCTCATCCTAATCTGGGTAAAAAGAAACTGCATTTTGCCTCACACATGGTACATTATAAAAACGTTACAGAGTTATAGAATATTCTGTGTTGGAAGGGACCCACAGGGATCATCAACTCCAAATCTTAAGTGAATGGACTGCATGGGGACCAAAACCACAACCGTGGCATTACTGGCACCATGGTCTAACCAAGTGAGCTATTCAGAAACTTTTAAACAGAAACTTCATATTCAAAATGCAGAATCTGGCTTCTCCCCTGATTTGGCTTCAAGTAGGAAGACACATCCACTGAAGTCTTAATTTAGATTCTACACAGCCCCTGTGTCAGAAGTCTTCACAGAGACTGTATTTAAAATGTGTCCATGGGCTAAACAACTTCTTTTTCAGCTGAAGGTAGGGTGTGGGAGAGAGTAGTTCACAGAGCAGAGCAGCTGCACATGGAAACTCTGATGTACAGATAAGACAAAAGAGCTGAATTATCACTGATAACAATCGAATATGAAGTTCTCAAGGAAAGGCGAACTGGCCTAATTTCACTATTGCCAAGGGAATGATAACAGTTTACACCACTTGGAAATTTGCAGACATTTTGCTGAAATTCAAGTAGGTCCTGCTTTTCTGTCTTGCATCTTCCAACTATCTTGTCAACATCATTAGAAATTGGGCTGCTGGTGTCAATGAAACTGGGACTTCCAGCTCCTGCCAAGAGAGAAATGGGTCTCTGTGAATACCTCATGGACATCCCCCATGTCTCTAGATGGCTGGGGAAGAGTCCTGAAGTTGGAATGTGATGATCCATCCCTTGATGTAGGACAGAGAGGGCTGCAGGGCAGAGATGATTGCATCCTGTGGAGCTTTGTGGCCTGACCGAGCAGTATGGATGACTCTGTGGTTTGACAGGCCTAGCCTGCCACCACGCAAGGATCCTACCATGGGAAAGCCCCGCCTGCTCCAGGCTTGCCGGCAGGCGCTGCTCAGCAGCTGCAGTGCATTAAACTGGTGTTGAGCAGGGGGAAATCCAACCCTGCTGCATGCCTGTTGCAATGGTCAGAGGAGATGAATTTGGCTCAGTGATTTTTTTATTCATCCAGATGCTCCAAAGCTGCTACTGCTACTCAGAGGAAAAAGGCAAATGCTGTGAAAATACCCAAGGCAAAATCTCTCCATGGAGGCACTGATTGGAAGAATTGGCTGATTAGGTTGTAAGCTATTTTGGGGGCTGAAACTCAGTGCAGCTTGCCAAATATGATTTCTAAGACAGAATGAGACCTCGGCCACAGCTGCAAAGATGCTCAGGTTATCTTACTACTCCTGGGGAGCATCTACATCCTTGAGCCACGGCAGGTTTCCCTAATGTGATCTCTTCTCCAGTGACCCTCTGCCCCCAGCAAATCTGCCACTAAGGAATCTATCCATGTAAGGAAAAAGGCCCAAGGTGGAGCTGTGCTGACCAGAACCCCCCCTCTCCACCTGGAATGGGATGGAGAAGAGAGAGGGAGAAGAGGGAGAAGAGGGAGGGAGGGGAGAAAAGGCCCTCATCCAGGCTAACATCCCTCTCTAGCTGCCATCTGGGGACAAAATGTCAACACAGATGTATGTAGGAGAAGGCACTGCCACTCGGCAAACAGTATCTAGGGCCCTTAGAAAGGGCTCTAAGCCTACCTTTTGAGTCTTAGCCTCTTAGCAGGGTTACCCAAAATGGCTTCTGCCCTGTGCAATTTTTGAGTGAAAGTGCTTTGCTTTAGTCAGTTGGAAGACAATTTCAGTTTAGGTGCAAACCCTTGACCCCCACTTTTATTATCTCCTGGCCAGCTATACAGCTGATGCACAACTCATTAGTGACCCACTAAATGTAAAAGGCAGAAGCACATCCTGCATACCTGGGCTGTAGTGGTAGGCTCACAAACTGTGCACATTGCCCTCACTTCAAAGATATTTAATGATGCTATGTTGACAACAGGCAGGGACAGGACCCTCAGGTCAAGTCCAATGAAGTTAAAGGACTAATGTTGTGGATATGCCACTATTTTGGATCAGGTTTCTATTTCCTAGTTCTTTCTCAAGATTAAACGAACCTAAGGAAGATTACCAGGCAGTGCTAATAAATATGGGACAGAAAAGCATAACATCTCATTCATTATCATAAACGCCACCTGCTATGCAGAATCTGCTAAGGTTCTCACTGTTGAGCTTTCTTCCCTAGGCTCATGGGGCATGTGCAAATTCCCATACCTATCCCTCTTTTTTAGCATCTTATGGGCTGCTCAACACCCTTCTCTCACCCTCAGATGCTTTTTTGCTGGGCTGTTAAATATGAATAAGGACACAGAACTCCACGGTGGTTCCTGCAGAAAGCAGCGTCCTGGCTGCAGTCCCCCTGGGGAAGCCTATTGTCCATGGGGAACTGTGTGCTGCTAACACAGTTAGCAAAATTGTGATGTTTCCTTGAGGCTTCTGTCTTTAGTTATCCTCCCATTCCTTCCCTCATGTCACCTGCATATGACTTTTGCAGTGTTTGCTCTTAAATGTGCTGAATGTGTTGGATGCATCTTTGGGTCATGATCTGGCATTTCATTAAGGAGATGTACTCACATAAACTGCTGTGCTAATTATGGTGCTCTCAAATAATATTTAAACTGCTTCCAGTTTAAATAGCTGACAATGTGACTGCTGTAGCAGGTAGATATTGAGATGATCCAAAACACATAGCCAAGAATGCCTCATTGAGTGAAGTTCCCACTGGGACCTGATCTCTGCTGTGCAAGCCTCTCTCTCACTGGGATGTCACCAAGGATTATGACTTCAAATGAGCAGCAGGTGAACTCTAAGTAAAAAAGATCACAGGCAACATTCTGCTCTCAGTTACACTCCATTGACGTCAATGAGGTTGCCTGGGGTGAGCTCAGAGCAGAATTTATTTTCTCATTTTTAATATGTATAGCCAAAGCTCCCCAAAATGACTTTCAGCATATAGCACAGTGCCTAAAAACTCCACAGCTGCACATGCTGTAAAGTTCTTCTTTCTGTCAGAGCAACAGGAAAAAGCTATCTTGTCTGGAAAACGAGGGTGGAACTGTTTTGCATGTTGCTGCACACTGCCCACATTCAGTGAAAGGAAAGGGGATAGGATGCCCCTGGGACCTGTGTGTTGCACACCTCCTGCAGCCACTCGTGGCAACCTGCCATCAGCTGGCAGGATGCAGCAGCTCCATTTCAGGTGTCCTGTTCCACTGGCAGACAAGATATTGCATGGGTGCAGGCACTTCTGAAACTTGAGTGCTTCCTCATATCACACCCCTATGTTGTAACACCTCTTGGATCCCAGTTGGCTGCAGAGAGATGCTGTGAGTTTCAGAGGTGTTATAGTGATGGAGGGAATAGATATTTACAGGCCTATGATTCTATGATTAGTCAGGACAGTAAGTTTCTACACTGTGTACAGGACCACAATCTTTCCCTTGAAGCCAATGGTGCTAGAGGTTGTAAGTTTGAAACCAAGATGGTTGTTTGCTTTTGGCACGCCTATAAACTCCCACTGCTTGCCTTGTGCTCCTTCACAATCTAAAAGAGCAATCAAGAGCAGCAAATAATGATAGACAAAACCTGAATATTGAAAATTTGTCAATATGACACATGAGATATCATATACATTTATTTCATTGTGCTTTTCTTTGGTTTTAGCTTTGATTGTTTTAAAGAGGTGCTGACAATAATTAAAATATTACTCACAGGAGTTCTGATATGAAATAGCCAGATTTTATTTTGTAGTAACTGTATTTGTGCAATAACTGCCAATATTACTGTCAGATCAATCTGAGGTTTTATTCATTTCTTGGTGAGAATGAGATATTACAAGGCGCAGTACTGTGGGATCAGAATCAATGGGGTATATTAAATCCCTAATGTATTCCTGTTGTGAAAAATCTCTTTATTTCTGCAAAAAGGGATTCTGTAGGTAGATGCTCTTCTTCATGTGGCTCCCACGGCCTGGAAATCCACACTGAATCCCTCCTTTCCCATTTCCCTAGGGGGCTCAGTAAGAGCTCTGCTATAATTCTATCTAAATGTAGGTCTTGTTTCTCGCTTGCTGGGTTGTGGTACGATGTGATGGAGAGCAGTTTCTGTGTGTCAGCAGACATCCTGGTCCCCAGATTGCACTCCTCCAATGCCAAGCACAGACTGAAGGCTGAAACCAGAAGCTGAGGAACAAGGGTCCTACATTTTTTGTGGCAACCCTTTTGTGGCAATCCTACTGTCTTACTCCAGCTGTTCTACTCCAGCTCAACACCATGACAGCATTATCCTCTGAGAGGAGAGGATTGTCAAGAGTGGGGTTTTTCCCTGTGTTGTGGTGTGGAGCTGGATAACATTGGCAGCAACTGAAAGGAGACAGATCTCCCAACAGAGCAATTAACTTTGTATATTATGAAACAACTGCATTCAGCTCACCCTCTGTGCTATATATAATGTGCACAGCTAGCTAGGTGCGTGACAAGGTTTATTTTTCTTTCTTTACAGTGTTTACATTGTTTCACTGCACTAATTACATCTCATAACCCTACATAATTTTGCACCACCACAAAACATAATATGGTATCTTAGATTGTCCTTAGTCAGTACTGTCAGATCCTGTGAGCTGAAAAATTACAGGGAAGTTTATAGCAAGATGATAGCAAGAAATTAATGCAAATTTTGAGTTTCCCAATTGCCACAAAATCTCAAGAGAATAAAAGAGAAGCATTTTAGATTCAGGCATCAGAGCTTAGTAAGTGTTGAAATATTAGTAGGAAACCAGAGGTTGGTCCAGATGACTGAGAGTAGAGGCCAAGCCAAGTGTGTCTGAAACTCTCAAATTTAAACACTGAGTGGGGCTTTGGGAAGGGCCTGTGTTTCTTAAAGGACTTACTTTAGAGAAAAGCCTTTCTTTCATCTTGACAATTAAAAAATCAAAACACTATACAGAAAAGCCTTAATTGCAGTACACCTCATTCCCTTACATGTTACTCTGAGTACAGCATTTGCTGTTCTGACTCAAGCAACAGTGTACCTTACTGGCCACATGTGTGTTGGTGGTTGGGTCGAATCCCTTGGAGATGGTGGTTATATGAGCTGCTTCCACTCAGGAGCACCGTAAATAAGTGACTTGCAGTGCAAAATAAAATAACTAAAATGATGTTTTGATGATCTCCTCCCCTAAAGCTGGCATGCATTGTCAAAAACGCTTTTTCCGTGCCAGACACCCAGGAGCTTATGCTGCCTTTAGGTGCTGCTGGCAAAGTGGGCAGGGTGGAGTGGGAGGACTGGTGTGACCATAACCCTATGACAATGTGACCTTGATTCATTTCTGCATAGAAAGGCACATGTGCAGCCCCAAAATGGGTTTCACTGTCAAATGTTTTGTGAGGATACCTCAGAGGTCATCAGCTGTGAGGCAGGAAGCAGCAAGGTTGCATCAGGCATCAGGTTAGTGCATGAAGGGATATGTGCATGCATCCATCTGAAGGGAAGACCACACAGTACATCCTTTTCATCTCTCTGCTGGCTGGAGAAGCTTGGAGCTGTGACATGGCAGCTTGGGATTTGAAAACCACTTGTCTTCTGTGTCTGTACACATCTGCTATCTTGGTAGGTTAGGACACGCTCATTTTCTGGCTTGCCTTCAGCAAGGCACAAACAATCTAGGAGGTTCATGGAAAGTATTGATGATAATTTTCTCATACAAGAGGTGGAGAAGGCAATGACAAAGGGTGTGGTGTTGCACCTCATGCCAATAATGAGTCTTTGAAAGGTTGTGGTGACCAGGAGAGGTGGCTGAAAACTGAAAGAAACAGATGTCACCCAGTCAAAGGGCAAGGAGGATCCAGGGATCTACAGGACAGTTAATCTCACCTCAATTGGAGGTCAGGCAAGTCAATCATTAATCAGGATGGGTTAGTACTGGCTTGGATTATTTCAGTGTGAATCACCAGATGCTTGGGTGATTAGGGCCACTACCAAAGCAATTACATTAAGTTTTTCTGAAGGATGATTTTGTTCTGTGTCTGGACAGTTTCTGCTGGAAATACCTGTCTACTTGGATGAACATCTAGGACTACCCAGGGAGAAGACATCCCAGAGGGTGATGTGGGAGAAAAGGCAGTTTTCAAATAATTCAGTGGTCAAATTATGTCACATTAACATGCAAAACTGTCAGCTTCCAGCAGAACACTTGGAAGAAGGAGGGAGGTGTTCAGGGGTGTGCAGAAAAAAGTCTAGCATGGTTCTGTCCTGCAAACAGTTTCCACTCATCATCGTGGTGAGATGCCAAGTAATTCATTGACTGCAAGACCCTTATCTCTTCTGCCAACTCTAACAAGTCACTACTTTCTTTGTATTTATGCATTTATTTCAAAATATTGCATTTGTCACTTCACAAACAGTTTGCAATGGGAAAAAATGGTAGCTCCCCACCTTGTCTTGTGTACTGAACTTTATGAACTGACTTCTTCAGAGTGTTTGAAGTGCAGAGAGATAAGTAGAAATCTGTGGGAACAAAGTTTCACCCACCATGTCTGAAAGCTCGGAACTGGACTTCTTCTCATTATTGTGTAGGCTGCTGGACCTCATCTCAGCAGAAGCCTTGGGGCATGACTGTAAGTAACAACAGATGTAAATACAATTATCTGTAAAATGCATGCATCTCAGCTTTGTTAGGAAAAAAACCTAAACACAGCAGCTGAGAAGGAGCAAATTCATAACCCCATGAGAGAAAATTAAGGACAGATTTTATTTTTATAGGGTAGCCTGGAAAATATGTGGAATCAAAGAAGGTTTGGTGTCACTAGCATTTGCTTTTCACTGATTTCACAGTGTATAGAAACATCTTTCCATGATGGGCACAGATGATCACTGGCTTCCCATATATATTGTATGTTAGTTGTGTGGCACATGTATCTTTGCATCTCTACTCTCATTTGCTGTGTAAATTTAGATCCTTTCAGTTTAGAGCAGTGGAGCTCATTATGACCCTTAATAAAAATATATGAAGTAGAGGAAATGAGAGATTAAGAGTATTTTGGTAACCCCCAAAATGCAAAGGTGTTATTAACATGTAACAGCCATTGCTGGTAGTGTCATTTCTAAAGGCTGCAATTGGCAAATAAAAGGGAAGTATTAATTTCTGCACTCATATGGATGATGTACTTTCTAAGCCCTTGTAACATATTCCAAACGGGAATCCAACAATGTAAAGGTTTTTGGTCAAGTCCCTAAATGAACAGAATTCTATGCTAAAAGACCAAGTCACATTTCTATGGAGCAGTTTAATTGAATATGTCTGGACTTAAACAAAAGAAATACTTGTAAGTTCAGCCATGAATCAGTATTTCAGTGTTCCCTGGTAGGATTATTGTTGTTTCATTGTCATCTTCTTGTTTTGCTTTGTTGTCATTGCTAACTCCAGAATTTTTGGAATATCTTTAACCTTTTCCATGAGTGTTTCTGCCTTTATTCATCTTCAGAGAAACACGTGTCCAGAGATCCTTGTTCCTAATCAACAATGGCATGTCCCCAAAGAAACATTGCTTTTATAAAGCCATGCCAACCATGGGGATTCACACATTCACAGCACTAGTAAGCTTTATTCCATTTACTTGTCAGAAGAAGCACTGCCGAACCACGTTCATTTCCATTTATTGCAGAAAAAATATGTTAAGAAGCAGTTTAAGTTGAGAGTTTCACCAAATAAAGGAAAATTAAGAGATATCAAAGTACCTTTTACTGTGATGTTATGACTGCATATTTGCTTTCCTCAAACCATGTAGTTTAGTGCAAAGCTCTCGTCTACTCTGCTGATAAAATGATGAGAAGTATGTGGAGTTACGTTCCAAGAGGATCATCATTAATTAGGTTCTTCCCGGACTGATTATTCATCTTTTTTCCTGCTCATGCAGATAGTGCCCCCGCATCAGCCTTTCCACACTGGTAAGCCTCTTTGCTCTTCATATAAATATTTATGTTGGAAAAACAGGCAGTACAAATTACTTGACAGTTTTGGAAACTATAACGTAGGTCTTTGTGGTAGGATGGGGCAAGACAGAGTGAGTCAGGAGATCTTGCTTCTGATGTTTCTTTAAGTCTTCCTAGAAAATGAGTGCTGATTATCTGTCTTTCATCTTAGGCAGAGACCTGCTGGTTAACAAGATATGTCTGGAGATTAAACCCCACTGTCTTATTTCCCTACAGAAAGGCACTTTTATTCACCAATGTCAATCTCTTCTGCTCCAGTAAATGCATCTGTTAAGAAAAGAAATACTATCAGCAGGGCAACAGGTGGCATATTACAGCCAATCTTGAAAGGTTATAATAAGAGGGAGTATGTATGAGCAAGAGGAGAAAAACTGGAAAAGAAGGGGGCTAAGATGAAGGAAAGGGCAATGGCAAGCATTTTTTCCTACTACTGTACTTAGAGTGTGCTGGAATAAAGGTCTGGATGACTTTCCAACACTGGGGTAGGGTACTGTCCTGGAAATACATTTGCCCATTGTACTGTTCTCTGTTTGCTTAGAAGGAATTCAGATGGGATTTGCTTTCTCTTGTTTCATGAGCCCCACGCTTTCGCACTGACCAAAGTGGATACACACCAGCTGGCCACGTCCATCACCACCACTGGGTGGGAGAATTCCTGATTATACTTAGATCCCTCAGACCCCACTCTGTCACTTGCAGAGAAGCTCTGCTTGCACACTGCTTCCGAAATGCAGCCGGCTGGGAGGTCCGCGAGCCTTGCCTGAAGGAGCTGGATGCCTTCTGGATCAAACATGAATGACCTGCTGAAGGTGCCCCTGGTGCACGTCCTCACCCTGGCAGCCCTCAGCTTGGCTGAGACACTTCTGAAAGGTTTGCTTGGAGGGGCTTTTCCCCTGCTTTTCTGCCGTTTTTTGAAGGAGGTTTTTCAAAGGTCTCTGGTAATGGTGGGGTGGGTGGTGCTGCAGCTTTCCAAATAAATACAAAAATGGTCTGCTTTTAATGGTCACTTCTCTGCTTTTAGAAGGATATATGCTCATATGTGTGTTTGGAATTGAAGGTTCTTTGTCTGTGAAGAGCACATAGTCTATTGTAATAGGCAGGGGAGACCTTTGGATTCAGCCTGGGTGGAATGTAAATTTCTCATGTGAAAGGAAGCTCAGGAGTGTTAATGGCTGGTAGCACCAGTTGCTGCAGAGCTCAAGATTTGTTGTGTTCAGCACTCCTGTGTAGGTTTGTAAGTACATAAAGCTTCAAAAGAAATAAATATCTATGATGACTTTACAAAGAATATGTATGTAAGTACAAATATGCACTGTTAGTTATAGCATATAACACAGAAGTTATCATATCTTCTTCCCATCTTGTGTGCACACATGCATATGGGCGTATGCACACGCACTTTTAGCCAACAAAATAATTGGTAAAATAATCTGTTTAGAAATGTCTTTGAGGTACAAAATACAACTGTGGTTGTATTCTGGATGTACTATTTGGTAAACCTGCAGACAACAATTTTTGCAGAACAGTGATGGTCCGGTACCATCCAACGCTTACTAGAAACTTAGCAGGTTCAGGAAAAAAAATGAAATCTTAAGGGGAGCGCCAATATTCACATGTTAGGCCAACCTTGCTGCTCTTACAGGGCTATGCTTTTGCAATTGTTAGTCAGGTTATTCCCAAAACAAACAAACAAACAAACAAACAATGTATTTTCTTTATAAAGTATTTTGAATTAACATTTGTATTTTCCTAAGGCACTAACGTATGTTTGCAATCTCTTTATTCCATTCAACACTTTTTGAATGTTGTGGTAAGACAAGTGGTATTGGAGAGACAAGAAAAACAAAGAAGACAGGGATAGATTTTTTTTTCTGGTGTCACAGCGTAATGAACAGATACATTTCTCTTTTCTAGGACATCACAGCTGAGCTGTTTTTTACTTTAGAAACTGCAATTTCTCCAGGTGTCTGCAGTGTTGCAGAGGGACTGGTTCTGTTTTCTGCATTGTTTTGTTTGCCTGGTGGGTCTGGTTTCAAAAGTGTGAATCCAAATCCAAAGCCAAGACATTTGGAAGCTTCTGGTAGGCTGAGGATAGAATGGGATTTAGCTTTCTCATGGTCCCGTGACCAGCCTTGGGTCATTTTTCTATCTCTGGAAACTACAGCTGACATCCAGAAAAATGGCACCTGTGTGACTTTACACCTATATAAATTAATTGATTTTCAGTTTATTTAAAGCCGCAAGGATACCTTCAAAATATCAGAAAGCCCCAACATACGCACATGGAAAGGCCTGGCTCCATTTCTATGTGATGACAGATATGTCCGTATATTGTTCAGATTTTATTTTCCTATGTTAAAATTTGGTCATGCACACATCATAAGTTCAGAGTGCTTTCTGGAGAAAACATGGACTGACACCAGCACCCAAGCTGCTTGGATGGCTTTTAGATGTAAGTATCATCTCAGCCATTTTGGGACTCTGTTGCTGCCTCACAAAATGACGGCATGTTCCACTGCCCACTGTCCTTAAATATCACAAAGGTTAAATATCACAAAGGTGAAAAGATCGTATGAGAAAAGTATACATCCTTGTCATGGTTGCTTTCTGAGGATGTAGAATTTGGGAAGGCAGCTTTATAATAATTTTTTTTCCTGTTACTGTAGTGTTGTCAGTTTGCACACTATATGGAGTATAGCCTCATGGAGGTATGAGGCTTGTTTCTGCCCAAAAAGCTGTGTGCTGGCTTTCAAAAGGTACCAGGTCAGACCATGTCTATGCAATATTCTGTCATCTCTTGTATAAAAGATACACACTAAAAGTATGTAACTGTTTCTAGAGAGTTTATTCAATATAGAAACCTGACAGGTCTTGTTTGCCCAAAGAACAAAATAATGTCATTATGCATACCAGCTCTTGGCACAAATGTAGCTTTACTACTTTTCGGAGTGGCCATGTTTACCATTACAACAGTTATAAAACTGGTTACTTTGAATTATTGTTACTGTAAAAATTTACATTTTTCCGGGTTAGAAAAGCATCTTTCCAGAGATTGAGGAATGTGGACAACAGCAACAAAAACATACTGTATAAAATTAGATTGCAAAACTCTGGGGTTAATGCCATCAAACCCTAATAAATTCTGTCATGAAATAGCAACATCACTTTTGAAGTAGACAGGATAACCATCAGTGGGGGTTATTCTTCTAAGACAACCTCCAGTAGTAGCAAAATGAAGACTTTATAGAAATCTTCCATTTGGTTTCACTGGCATTCATCTGGGGAACAATACAGATGATTATTTCTGTTTAAAGTGACCCAAAATGACCAATAAAGTTATGCATGATACAATTTGAAGCATTGATCTTTAACAATGAGTTCATCACAGACTTGTTCTAATTGAAGTTTCATCTATATGATCTTTAGCGCTATCTTAGATGAAGTTTTGAGATTTATATAAGTATAGACATTATTGTTAGTCAATGATACAATCCAAAGTAATATAATCTAGAAATGTTATTGAGGCAGATTCATTCTAATGAAATGTCAAAAGCATTTAGAGTTTTATATAAACGTGATAGTGGAAGCTGATTCTTTTTTTCTCTAGTTTCATTCCAGCAGAGCTCTAAAGACATTCTAATTTTGACTTCCATGTAAATTGAAAAAGGATTAAGGTATTGACTTTCTATTATTCTCAGTCACTTACATCTGAAAGTCTTCTCTTTTGCCCATTCCTTAGGGAGGGAAGGGTAGAATGGATACAGGTTTTTTTTTCCTGAATTTGAATCTCATTGTACTAAGGAGGGCCAATAGATACACAGCAGTTGCGATTCTCTGTGAAAAAATGGGCCAGATACTGCTATACTCAGTGAGGAACAGGAGGACTCCAGAATCCGTTATATTTTTTCAAGGTAGAGTTTCAAAAATATGGTAAAAACTAGTTTATCTCAGCACAGTTGTGAGTGAAATTTAGTCCAACCAATATGGATGTGTGTCTCTTGCAGCCATTGATCAAAACATTCAAGTATTTTTGGAGGAAGTGGCTGCAATTAATACCGTGAGGAGGGAAAGAGAGAGGCTAGGCTTATGCTTTGATCCCTTCCAGCTGTGCTTCAAGTCTTTCACCAGAGTGATAGCAAATGTTTCTAAGGATGCATTCAAGTAATGTGTGACAACAGATCTGTATTAATAAGCATAATAATAGACATAGCTATTCAACTTCTAACCCTCACACTACTTGGTTAGAAACTGTGAGAAAAGAATGTACCCTAGTCAGGAGACAAATCTGAATGACCTGAATGGTCTTTGTGAGCCTGGCTTAGAAAAATATAGTGCTATATAATGGGTTTGGTGTTTGTATATAATAAATAGGTGGTGGGGTTTTATTAATTAATTAATTAATTAATTAAATTTTTTTAAAGATAAGTAGTTGACTGAATAAATCCTGTAATAATGACCAAAAAACCCCCAAATCTCATACTCTAATAAGGAGGCACTCTTCCCACTCCAGGGGCAGGTCAGCTTGTTTTCAATTTATGTGCTGCCCCTTGCACTTCCGGCCTACACAATGCCACCCTCATAGCAGTGGGACAGCCTCACCTGTGTTCTTGCAGTGTTCTCACCTATTGCTGTGAGTCTCAAGGAAGAGAGGGATCAGAAACCAAGCTTGTTGGAGCTTGGTTTGCTCTGTTTAGCACCTTATGGAGAGACCTCAAGGTAAAATGCCACTGACCCTGGAGGGACCTGGCACCCTCCACCAAAGGTGTTTGGCAGGCTATGTAACTCTCTCCAGTGGGCACTAGAAGATGTTTGCATTTTCTCTTCTTCACACAGCTCCCTTGATCAGCACTCCTCTGGAAACTGTGGATGCCCTGGTAGAAGATGTTGCCAAGTTTGTCTGTGTAGTGGAGTCACATCCTGAGCCAGAGATAACATGGACACGCAACAGCATTCCCATCAGGTAGGGAGCAACCCCAGCCCTCAACTTCTGCCAAAATTTGCAGTGCTTTGTTTCATGATACAGGAGATATCTGGAAATATAAAAATGGGTCTGTGGCAGGAGAGAGAATGAGTGGCTGTAATTATATAGGATTCTGTATTTCTCAGGGAATGGTAAGAGCACTTGGGGGTTGCTCTTGCACCTTCACACACTTGAGCTTGCAGAGTTAGTCTCTGCTGCAAGCTATGCAAGGTGTTTTCACTCCAGCTTTAGACAATTCAATCTGTTCTCTTCCTCAGTTTATGCATTTATGAGGGAGAACACTGTATAACATTCAAAAGGAGGTTAGCAGGACTTGTTGTCTGTCCCAATGTGCTTGGAAACTTTGCATGGAAGGGGTTGTGCTGTGCCATTCTTGTTTGCTTCTAGTTCTGGATCTGGAAATTGTCTTTTCATTGTTATACACTGTCAGACATTAGCCACAAGGTATGAAGATGTCAACAAAGAAGGCAGCCTTCTGAAAGTTTGGAAACATGTTATGGAAGTTGCTACTATTGCTTTTGTTCTTTTGCTGTAGACAGGTTTCTTCCAAGTAAACTGTACTTGATCTTCTTGCCCTGAAATCACATCACATCTGCCACATGTCTTCGGATCAGTTTCTTATTCTACATTGCTGTAAGTGACTTCCTCTGTGAGGGAAAATGCAGCACAACTTTGTGTAACATAGTGAATTTCCGCCCTCCACAGGAGATGTCCATGTTGGGCAGATGGTCACCTGAAGCATGGTTCTCACTGTTGTGGTCAAACATTCAAAAAGCCTTTGAACCATTGGCATAGGGGGCTTCAAATAAGACAGCAGCAGAAGGAGGTCTCACTACCTGGAAAACTGCTTTAGAGAAGGACAAAGCAGAAAGTTACAAATATGAATACAGGCCTTCAGAAATACTGGGTTTTTTCATTGTCTGAAGTCTCATCAAAATTTGGCCCTAATCTTCTGATCCTAGCTTTGTTACAGCATGGAGGTTTGAACTTCCATGGATGTTGTTTCCAAATCAGGTCAGCTTTCTCCTAATTCCTTCCCCATTAGTGACACCATGGCTGAAAATCAAAGCAGGGAGCGAAAGCCATCCATGAAGGATTGCATCTTTCTCTCCCCGCGTCTCTAAAATTATCATTCTCCATGTGTTCTAAGATAATTTGAAATCCTGATCATTTATCACCTCAATCCCCTTTTCCAGAAGCCCAACACACCTTTCTTAAAGCCATTCAACTCTCTCTCCAAGACACAGTGTTTTGACCAAAATGGAAAATAAAGATAAGGACATCTCTTCTGATAAGGTGCTTTAGTCCTTTCCTGGGACTTCTGAAAAAACAGTTAGCATTTCACTTTCACAAGGCATTATATTCAGTACTGCTGGATACAAAAGCTCAGACCAAAGACAGAGAAAAAGATAAGCTGAATATATTTGTTACTTTGTAAAAACTCAGGTGAAAGTATTTGCACAATGAAAAAGCATCCAATCAGAAGATTCTTTCTGAAAAAAACCCTCATATAAATGTATTTCTGTGCCTCTGTGTGTGTTCATGTATCAAACTTCAAAGGGCCTAGTTATTGAAAGTAATTAATATCAGTTACTTCCAAAATTTTTTTCTCTTGCCAAGGTCCCAGCATCCTGGACAGACAACAAGATTAACCTTCAAAACACAACTGTATGAAAGCTTTCAAATTCAATGGGAATAGTGCCAGGGCAGAGAATACAGTCATCACTAGTCTTCTGGATGTGCCTTTCCTTTTGACATCACAGCTTGTCCAAGTAAATCAGCAGGTACCCTGTGCTGAGTGAAATGGTTACCTGTCCCATCTTCCAGATCAGAGCTGCCCACAATGAGCCTTCCTTAGGACAAGAAAGGGGACAGAGTTAGCACGTCTTTTGCACTACAGATGACTTCATGGTGCTCCCACCTTGGAAAAGAGGAGGGAGATGTAATACTGAATGATGAAATGCTGTTGAAAGGAAATAGATGTCTAAAACATCACAAACTGTACATTCAGATTAGTCAATGACTACTGTACAAGTTTTAACAGTAAAAGACAAAACCTGACATATGTAGTGGTCAGATATTTGATTGCTTGGGACAAAATCCTCAGGTCCAGAACCCTTTTGCCACTGTTCATAAGAATCAAAGCCCAATTGCATGAAGTTGCTTCCTAAAAGCAGAGGTGGTAAAATAAAACATGAAGAAATTTACTATTTCTAGTGTCTATTTATACTATTTATCTATATTTATCATAGTTTTGCAGTTTTGCAATGAAAATCAATAGCTCAGCCCTCTGATTTCTCACCATCTTTCTGCTTTCCCTGCCTCTCACACTTGAATACACACATCTCCTCTACTCACATACCACACCTCTCTCGTCATGCTCACATACTTTGTGATACAATATCCTGTATTTTTGTTGCTCCAGCTTCAGGGTTTTCTTCAGTTCCATGAAATATCCAGGTTAAAGTTGCTGTCATTAAACTACAGCTATCCTTGAATCCTCTAACTTTCAGATGGCTTCAGCACATTTCTTTGCTTGTTTGTTTGTTTGTTTGGGTTTTTTTTCAAAACAAATAGATGAAACCACTCCAGGATGCAGACACAACAGTTCATGTGTTTTGGTCTGTGGGGTTTTTTTTCACAACTGTAAAAATATTTCCATAACTTTAACTGTTTAGCTAAAACAAAACAAAACACCCAAAACACCCAAAAAACTTGCGGTTTTGTTTTTATTTTGGTTTTTTTTTGTGTGT
>VZUA01105994.1:35893-46511 GCA_013401035.1 Horornis vulcanius
AACATGAAGGGAACAAAGTCTTCTTAAGGAAGTATTTTTTCCGTGCAGTCTTAGCTAATAGATCAGCTACATTTTAGCCATTTTAAAATATCTCCAGAGCCTCATCAGTCATGCTAGCACAAGCCAGACATGATGAATTATGCTGACTTTCCATCAGGATGCACTCAAACCTTACGTTGCTTATGAAAAGCAAAGGCTGATGTTGTTTGAGGCTCAGTAAAACCGTATCACAGAGAGAAAATGTTCATCCAATCAGCTCAAGTGCCAAATACCATGAAGTGATGACAGCATGCACACAAATGGAGGTCAAAATTACACATACTGGTGTCTATATCCATACAAATCCATATTTCTATGTATCTGCAGCAAAACCTTCTGCTGCAGGACAGACATGTCCCAAACTGATGTAGAAACCCAATGTGCAGGGAGTGAACCAGCTCCTGTCACCCAGAGCAGCTCTGTGATAGGCCAGTTCTGCATCTCCTTACCATGGCACACTGGGACTGCTTGCACAGGTTTACAAAATGATGCAATATATTCATGGAATAAAATCTGTCTGTGGATACTGAACACAAAAGATTTCCCTCTGCACAAAATACAGCCCAGTGGAGAGTTGGAGACATTCTGGGGAAGCATCACAGTTTTCTTACTTCACCTTTCTACTTTCTATTGACCGCTTTTGGAGACAGGCTGCTGGGCTGGCTGGATTTCTGGGTGCCCTGGTTTGAGACAAATTTGGGAGGAAACAAATTTGTGAAAAACAGGGGACGTAGAACCATGAAGTCACCCCAAGACATTTGGCTTGGCTGCTGTTTCTGCCTAAAGAGGGTATCTGGGGAAGGTGGTGATGATGCAGTGCAATCCATCAGGTGCCCTTCCCATCTGGGACATCGCTGCAAGCACAGCCCAAGATGTGCAGAGATGGTACTGAACTGTGAGAGAGGTCTTCTTGACCCTGCCAATGTTTAATCCTCAACTTCAGTCTTTTTCTGGGGCATCCAGGAGGGTCAGAACTTCCTTGAAAATCAGATCAAAGCTGATCACTGAGCAGCTTATAAATCCACCTGGATGGGACTGCATGTGAAAGGGCAGGATGACAGGAGAAAACAGCGTTTCCAGCCTCTGAGGCATTGTCAAAAGAGTCAGTAAGGCAGCAATGACAAGAGGCTGTGCCAAAACCCAGGTCCATGATGGCAAAGGTGCTTTGCATTATTTCACACAGTGCAACCTTCCCCATCTGCACCTGGAAACACAAAGGAATTGACCTTTCTTCCACCATTCAGGACTGCTGCAAGCAGGGCCCAAAGTCCAGAAAGATTTCTCTCCTTATCTCTCTCATTTTTCAGTGCAAGTATCATACTGCCTCACATCCTTCCAGAAACCCCAGCTCCTGGAGACAGGTTATTTCCATTTTGATTTTATATAGAAATAGGTTTCTATCCTTCCTGACTAAGGAAATAAACCTGAAAGCATGACCATTCCTACCACCTTGAAAACTTGTAGGGCAAATCAGATTGCCTCAAACTGTTAGTCTGATTTAAATGAGTTGTACCACACAATTTTTAAATAATTTTCCTATTCTTGTGCTGGCAAAACTTTTGAGTTTTGGCAGTGAAGCATGCAGGTCTAATTCAAAAACATATCAATTCAGAGAAAGGAATATGTCTGACTGTGGAGGCTGTGGATCAAATCTGTAACACACTAGCTGGCACTAAATTAAGATTGATGTTTCTTATCATAATTAACCATCATGCAGAGACACAAAAATAAATTAAATTTACAAAATAACATGAAAAATTCAGGTTTGTCAGTAAGAACTAATGACACTTTTGAACAAGCATCAGTAGGACTAAATCTTACAATGCTACTGAAGATGTCAACCCAGACCTGCAAGATCTGACTGACTCCAAGGCACTCAGGAAGAACTGCACAGTGCAGACCAGCAAATCACACTTGTTTTCAGACCAGTAACCCTTCAAATATTTTGCAAAATACTTTCAGATTCAGCACTTAAAACCCAGCCTAAATCACATTAATTATTTCAGTTCTGCTAGCTAAAAAAGCCCCAACACTTTCCTCTATGAATCATTTTCCTCTTAGTTAATTTAGAGCTTTAACTCATTGGAACACAGGGGACTTTTCCTATAGATGAAATAGGACACAGCCTGTTCTGTAAATTGCTACCAGGTGCATGCTGCTAACCTGGGGAAATGTTCACAATTAGTCTGCCTTGGTTGACTTCACATGGAAAACAACACAAAAGTTCAGTACAAATTAACAAGAGCTGATTTGACACAGGGGTCAATTCTGCCACCTTCATTCCACTTGAGAAGAAACCCAAGCTGTAACTAAACAAATTAAAATCAGGGAATTAGCCACTAATGCTGTGAGATGGAAGTGGACTAACAGGTTTCCATGTCACAAAGTGCATCACATGCACAGTCAGTCTTGTCCTGCACAAAGCACATGCCCAGCTGCCCAGGCATGGAAATCCAAAGTGCTGGTGCATGGATACCAAATATCATCCTGCTAATGCCCAGGAATGAGAGCTGTGGAGCTCCTGGGATTCCTGCTCACCCAAACGGGAGCTGCTACTTGCTCTTTCTCTAAAGAACTTTTCTCTGTGTGGTTTGGGGGTAGTCTCAATCTTTTGACCTTCAAACACAAGTAGCCTTTAGAGCAGAAAAAGACTCATCCCTATTTTCACCTGCCACATCAAACTCAAGGAGACACTTATTTTGCTCCTCTGATACTGCATCATATCCCCTTCCCAGATAAAAAAAAATTGCAAATAATTAATGAAACAGACTTTTAATAAGGTCTGGTTTGTCTAATAAAAATTAACTATGGGTTACTCTGGAATTACATGCAGAACATGCTGAAAATTAACATGTAATACGTAAAGGCAAATAACTGAATACTATGGGATCAGGACCCGAATTGTGGCTGAAACCTGAACTATTAAATTTACATTCTTTCTGACTTGACTAACATACTGAGTTCACTCAGCAGCAACCCCACCAGGATTTCACTGCTCAATATATTTTTATCGCTGTGCAGCTTGAGCAATATTTTTGATCAATTCCTACAATCAACATCTGAACGCAGTGGGCCATTATTTTTTCTGCTGAAAAAACAACTTCTTTAAACCTTGTTAATCAATATGCCCCGTTTAAGTTACTGCACAACTTACACAGCCAGCTGTGCAAATAGCAGGAGCTGGAAAGCAACTTCCAGAGCCACTTGGTTGGCATTGCCACCGACGTGGAACTCCTCATCAGGAGCAAATTCAGGTTAATTGCAGCAGGGTGAATTATGAGGTGGCCTCTGGTAGCTGATGCCTCTTTTCATTAGCCTGGGGACTACAAACCCTTGGTCCTCCCTGAGATGCTCTGCTGGTAACACGTCCCCGTGCAGAGCAGTGGCACTTAAATTGTTTACTCCTGCTTGAGACGGTGGAAAATTACTGACGTGCCTTCTCAGGGTCACCTTGCTGGCTGGGGAAGTTTGGATAATTAGAGACAAGATTGTTTGCCCTTCTCCATTCTCCTGGCAACTGCAGATGAGTTATGTTAAATGCCCGTGTCTCCTTTTCCCCGGTGTAGCAGCACCCCAGCTCTGCACGTGCAGTGCTCCCTGCTAGAGCCAGGACCTGCAAAAGCTGGGACACTGCCCTCAAGGAAGGGAGGTAACTAATGAGGGCAACATCATGGGGCACCTGGATATCTCCATTAATGAGTCCTAAAATCTGCAGGTCTACAGCTGGAGTCATTCTCTTACTGTTACTGTTTCTGAAATGCTGATTACTGCAGCGGCTGCGCGTTTAATTATCCAAAAATAAGAACAAAATCAAACCGGGAGAACAAAATGTCACAGTGCTACAAGTTGCCGTGTCAATCACCAGGCTCCACTTGATTTCAAGCACAGGAAACACCAAAGCTGGTGCTGTTGAGGCAGGGAAAAAGCTGCTGAAAGAAGGGATGGTTGTTCCATGATGGCAAAAAAAAAGAAAAGCACCTGGATGGGATGCCAAGTCTCTTGAGGACACCGTTTCTGCAGGCAGGGAAGCTGGATGTGCCAACTCACCGTGGCTGTGAGGCAAGGGAACATGATATGGGAAGATGGACAAAGGGAAAAAGCAGGAAGATTGTGGAGTGATTCATGCCAGGACCTGAGGGAGGATGAAGCCCTGCACTTCAGATGGAAGCATGAATGTCAGAGATGGGACATGATGGTTCTTAGCCTGTTTAATGCCCCTACCTGACTCACTTTTCAGTATATTCCACATTTAAAAATACTCATCTGCAAGTGAGTGTGGTTGAAAAAAACTACAAAAAAATCACCCCCTTCTCCCCCTCTCTTTCTTTAAGCAAGGCAAATAACACATTTGTGGTATTGAACCACACCACACTATTATTTCCTCTGCAAGGAGCAGAGGCTGCAGACAGCATGTCCTGTTCATTCCTGCTCTCATAGAGGTAATTAATGAGGACAAGTTTCCAAAGGATACTTATTGCATTTCCTCTACTCTAGGTCACTGCTGGGGGGTGGAGAAGATGGACAGATTGGCAGCACAATCCTGTGAGTTGACTTTCCCTGGGAAAACAAGTGTGGCAGCAGATGCTTGGAGCATTCAAAGCAGGTACTGAGGTTTTCCCATTAGTCAGTTTTTTTAAACCTGGTCTCCCCCTTAGGCAGATTCACATTCCTTGTGCTTGAACTTCTCAAGGCAGAACAGATCAATAAAAATTATGTTTTTCACTGTCTGATCTGTAGTTGCTGTTTCAGGTGCCACAGCTGCCACAAGAAAAGTCTTTGCAACTACATCTGGGAGAGACTTTCTTCCACAAGTGAATTTTTAGGACACATTATCCCATAATTACTCAGTTCACTCTTCTGCTAAATAATCTGTCAGAGCATGAAAAAACTCTTCAGTGTGTTCCAGGACTAAAGGAAGCAGTTTATCTTGCTTTAAGTTACATTTACACATTCTGCCAATCCCTGTAGTACATGATGAACACGGCTCTGAGTCATGGAAGAATTGAAGGCACTTTTGGTAATTAAAGGTAATTCATTTAACCAGATATGGCTAAAAGTCTCTCTGATCAAATGGGGATTAACATAGATTCTAGATTTAACACATCTAAAAGGTAGAAACAAAAATTTCTTACTGTCGTGTCATTCTTAGCACACAATATTCATTACTAAATGCAATCAAGTTTTGCATGTAATCCATTTAGTGATAGCTCTTAGTTCAGTAAATTACATATTTATTGTTTTCATAGTAAAAATAATTTATTTGTTTAAATACTGCTACTTCCTCTTAAGCTTTTTGTTTTTTAAATAATTGTAAGCAAATATAAGATATCTTCACTGAGATTAATTATAAAAATGAAATGGTCCAGTGAGCTGGAATACAAGGAATAATTTCCTATGGAAATTGTTGATTTAGGAGCTTTCATCGTAATGGTTTCACATTTGAATACGGAAACAGATTCATTCTTACATTAAATCTGTCTTTTTCAAAACCTTAGTATACACTAGAGCACAAAAAAGGTGCAGCAGGTATTTCCAAAGAGCATGGATGTGTGCTTTCCTGAGCTCATACTCCAGCTGGGAGAATCCAAGTGATGCCCTGGGGGAGCTGCTTCCATGCAGTCCCATCCACACACTGTCCAATCCCACCCCAGTCCCAGGCAAACACACATTTTTAGGGAAGTCAGGAGCCCTCTGGAGCCACCCTTAGAGGGAATAAGCAGCACAGAGCTTCAGTGGGGTCTGATGGCTGCCCTAGGACCAGGAATCCACTGGATTTGCCCTCAGGGAGGGACAGCTCCAGCTTAAGAGAAGGCAAATATTCAACAGGATGTGAGTGCTACAGTAAATGGGTCTATTTTAAACAGGCAAGACAGGCTCTGGGTAGTTTTTCTGCAGAGCCACCAGTTTTTCCTCCACAAAGTTCTGCCTCTGAGGAGGATTCTTGCCTCCACACTGGTGCTGACCACTCAGACCCACCACGTGCCACAACTTTCCCAATCCCATAAAAGCTAACAAGAGTCTGCACTGGGCTCCTTCCCAAAACCAGACAGCACAATGGAGTGACAGGCTGATTTAAAATTCCCCCATTACTCAGGCTTCTCATGACTGTGGTTTGATATATGGTGTAACCCCATCCCTTTGCAAAGTCAGATCAGACTCGTCATTTTCTATAAAGCCAGCTCACTACAAGCAAAAAATTTGCCTCCTTGCAGAGGCTATTTGCAGGTGTTATTCTAGACTAGAACACAGACAAATGAAAATCCCAGTACAAAGGTTAATGTCGAAATCCTCTTGAGGGAGTAACATAAAACAATGTGCATTTCCTCCAGCAGGCCCTTTAAAAGATGTCAGGCACACAGATGCTATTCTCTTCTGCTCAGAGACAGAAGCTGTGACCAGTGAGCCATACTGGGCAGAAAGAGCACTCCCAACAGCACAAAAGAGGAAGGATTTGCTTCTAGAGAAGGATCTCTGGAGACACAGCATCTCCATCTTATGACAACTGCTAACCTCCCACAGTCCCAGCTGATCTTAGGCAAGGCTCGTTAATATTCAAACCTCAGCAAAAGAAAACACACACAAGGCATGAGCACTCCAGCAGGAATCACAGTACCTAAAATAGCCACCACCTCGTCGTCCTGGATGACTTCCAAGGATCCTGAGACCACGAAGCAGAGGGCATCAACGCTTTCCCCAGCGTGGTAGATGAGGTCCCCCGGGGCACAATGGATGGTCTGGAACTCCACGGCCAGGGCTCGCAGGCAGCCGTCGCTGGCCAGCCGGAAGGCAGGGTGCTCGTTGAAAACCTTCCTGTTCAGGTGCACGCAGATGTCTGCTCTCATGTCCTTTGGGCAGATGGAGAGGACCTGGGTAAATGAAAAGATGGAAAAAGTGATCAGCTGGGGGTGTGGAACCAAGGCCACCACGGTGTGAAACAAGCGGATGGATGGGTCTGACGATGTGCCTGGGGGGGTGTGGATGCTGAGTGTGAGGAATCAGGCAGCAGCACAGTGTCTGTGGGAAACTAAGTCACATAACTTTCTCACATAGGCCTGAGAAAGTTGCCTGGGATGTTATGAGGAGGAATTCAAACAGTCCTTGGAGAAGGGAAACAATCCTTGCAGGCATTGTTTGTCTCCTGTTGTTTACTTGCAAGAAAATGGTCAAGGGGTGTCATTTCTACTTGTCCAGTGATGGTCTTGTATTGGTTTGCCAACCAACTAAACTTTATCCTTTCAGAACTGTCTATAAAAGAGGATTTGGAAGAGTAAAATTTGCTCTCACTTTGCTAACAAGCCAGAGAGTCTTGATTCATTATTCCCATTGTCCCTAATATAATAGTGATGGGGGGCGGTCTTGAAATCCATCCATTCATCCATCCATCCATCCATCCATCCATCCATCCATCCATCCATCCTGTAATTTCATAAAGCTTCTGGTGGGAGTTTGATATTTGGGGTAGTCTTTTCCTACCCATCTACTGCTCTCACTCTGTCTGAAAGGGTGATGTGGAAGACAGACAGACTGGTCTGTTACACTGTGCTCACTTTTAACAGTTTTCACTCTTGTTTTCCAGAATTACAGGTGGAAATGCTCAGTTCTGTCTGCGGCTGTCCCTCCAGACCTGGTGCCCAGACTACCTGCCTGCTGCTATGCTCAATCCCTGCAGGAGCACAGAACAGACACAGAGATGAAGGAGCTCCAGGACATGCAAAGACAGACAATCCCCAACAGAAAAACACCACATTTTGTTCACACTCAGAAAATCCAGCTTTCAGAAGCCTGGATGTAGGTGACCACTTACCAACATGTGTCCAGGGTTCAGTTTCAGTGAGATATACAAGGAATTACCTGCCCAGGAGGGCTTACAGACTAGAAAACCCAAAGAGATTGGAAGAAAAAGGAAGTATAATGAAACCTCATGAAATGTAAAGTAAGGGTGAGTCAAGAACTGTCCACTATGAAGACATCTTCACTGTAGATCAATTAAATAAGACCTTCAACTGGTTTCTTAGCCTAAATAGCTTTCCCTATTGAAACAGTAACACAAATACACCTGAAGAAAGAAAGTGAAAACCTGTGGGTCCTGTTTGGTTTGTGAACTGTGTGTTTATTATTTGCACACCCTCCTAAACACACTAACATCCTGATAGCCCCAAAATGCACAGTAGCTAATTGCACTGAGAAACATAAAGCCTCTTGATGTTTTTCTAGGATAAATGATAGAAAAGAGCATGAGACTAAGAGCACCCTGGAAGTCTCATATCAAGAAGACTGCAGATCAATAGTACTGATTAATTTCTCATTGTATGGAATTAATCTGGCAGCTTGCTCTGCAGACAGTGCAGGAGACAGGGACACTGGGTTAATGAGTTGACTATCATGGAATAATAGCAGAGGGAGACTCTGGCAACCCTGACTAAGCTTTGAGGCAAATGGTCACGTTAATGAACTCAAGCCACGATTTTAATTTCTGTTTAATGCAAGAGAGGTATAAAACAAATTACTGCAGAGCATCACTAAAGCTCCTAAAGCATAGAATGTGAAAAGAATAAATAACTTCTATTTTAATAATAATAATATTTAGTCCTTTTCTTATTTAGAT
Organism: Horornis vulcanius; assembly: GCA_013401035.1. Taxonomy (NCBI): domain Eukaryota; kingdom Metazoa; phylum Chordata; class Aves; order Passeriformes; family Scotocercidae; genus Horornis; species Horornis vulcanius. The sequence continues at coordinate 44,538 of VZUA01105994.1, forward strand.
AGAACAAAGTTCCTTTGGGATCAAAGACATAATGAATGCAGAAAGGTGAAATAGAAATTGTTCTCCCTTTCTCTGTACTATGACAGTGTGTGGTGAGAAGGGGCTACTGTTACCATCTGCACTAACCTCTTCCACTCCAAATGTTCCCATGAATCTCAGAATATCTGGTAAAATTATAGCCTAAAAGGCCTAAGCTTAATGTTTTCAAATGCTGCAGGGTATTTGTTCCAATGGATAGCTACTCTCTCTTTCAAAAGTTGCTGCTTCTGAACTGATTTTTTTTTTTTTTTTTTAATTTTCAGCCAACAGCCAGAGAATCTATGATCTTGTTGAGATAAAAGACCTGCAAAAATCATAAATCTCTTCCACATGTTCATAGAATGTGACCAGGTCACCTCTCAATCTTGAAAAACAAGAGAGGTAGAAGATGCTTTTTCTGCCTAACACTATGAAACACAGGCTCTTTTTGGAAACTTCCCTCTGCATGAGGTTTTCTCACTTACAACCAACTTCCCAGAGCTACCAGATAATCAGTTTTTATTTTAGCTTACACAGAGTAAGTCAATTTGGGTTAATGATATTTTTCTGCAACAAAATGTTGTACAGAACACATTAAAATCCCCTGCATAAGTATGTTTTATCATAAAAAATGGTAATAAACACATTTGACAAGGCATACTCTCTATAAGCCATCATTTGCATTAGTAACAGCATCTTGTCTGAGTCACTATAGACCATGTTTAGTATAACATTTCCATAATTTAGTAGGGGCAAGTGTCAATTTTACAAATGTCTGTTTACCTGAGTCATTCCATTTAGCAATAGAAATATGGACACGCCTTAAAAAAATATTACTTTTGAGAGTGATTGTTTCACCTTGGCCTTATTTGTGGATCAAAGTTTGTCTTTATTAAAATAAAACACAAACTTGCCATCTTTCTTCATCTCAATAGTAACTTAATGAAAAATTCTGCTTTCTTTTCTACCATGATTGATGATTTTCAACATTTTTGTTTACTCTTGGGCCTGAATCATGGTTATAAGTTTTTTATGTCCCTTTAATACTTTCAGAAATTTAAGTGCTTTTGACTTAACAAGGCCACGAGCTAGGAATTCTCAAACATTGCTCTTAAGAAAAAATGCCTCTGTTCATACATGACTGATTACAAAATTTTATCTTTTGAGCTTCCAAACTGCAGAAAAAAATCAGTTAAACTGTTGCAGAGTTCCTGTAAGATTCTGAGATATTCTCTGTTTGTTTGGAATGTAAAATAATTGTGTCCTCAAATATAAAAGCCACTTGGATGCAAGGCAACTTACCATTTCCTCACTAATACAGACTTAAATGCAGAGTATTAAAAGTGAACACTCAAAGAATTACTCTTTTTATAGAACCAAGCAGCATATCTATCTTTACACACTGTAATATGAACAGACAGAAAAAAATTCCATTGCACAGAGAAAAGCCAGTCTTAGAAAGCATAATTCAGGAATTTTCTGATGTCATGATAAAGTGATGATTCTCCTAATCACTGTACAGAGATATATGGAGATATCAGTTACCAACGATATCAGCAGTAAATGAGTAATGATCTAAGAGTTAGCCAGGAACAAATATGCTTAATTTGAGTTTTCTTGCCTGCTATGTAGGCATTGAGAAACAGAGAATGAAACAGATGACAAGTAAAAAAATATTTAATATTAGAAGACTTGGCAAGGCATTGTTGACAGACAGCTATAGCTAAAAGCAGATATAGGTAGGGAAAAAAGGGAGCAAAGATAGATAATTGCAACATTCAGCTATGTGTTAACTGCATACTCTTCAAATAAGCACTTCAAATTCAGATTAATATTTGCCTGAAAATGACCCTTACTGATAATACAAGACTTTGGACATTCTTACTGTGAATTGTTCTCACTGAGACCTCAGCATTTTTAAAGCAGCATGCAACCAAAGAAATACCAATTAGTAGC
>VZUA01106017.1:0-12532 GCA_013401035.1 Horornis vulcanius
CCTCTTGTCTCGTTCTGCAGCAGGCAGTGCTGGCTCTGTGCTCTCTGTTGCTCCAGCCCCTGCAGGTGGGTGCGGTGCCATGGCTATGACACCACGCTGGTGCTCGGCCAGGCAGGACTGGGCAGCACCACTACATCACGCTCCCCCCAGCCTTCAGCAAGAGTCCTTGGTGCTCCTGGCTCTCCCACCATCTCTGACTGCCTCCTGCTCGCCTCCCATAGCCACCATTAAATAAATTGACAAAATGAACCTAATTTGGACTGTAACTCTATTTTCTCAACCTTAAAGGCAGAGTCCTGTAGTCGACCAGCAGCAAGTCCCTACAGGCTCCTGCTGCTGGGGAAGACAGAGCTGTCGCTGCACTAATGAGTGAACTAGCTAATGAAAACAGTATTTAAAATAATCACAATATTTCTTTATTTGCATGTAAAGATGACATAATAAAAGATAATTAGCAGCATGTGAAACAGTTCTACCACTCAATTTTCTCAGTTTAGCTAATTAATTATCTTAGTAAAATGCATCATTATGGCTAATTTTAGAAAATTCAGCAGCTGCAAGGTCAGAGTGCTTGGAACAATTTCAATTTGTAATTGGAAGAAACATTAAAGTGAGTCAGATAATCTTTTATTAGATAATAACAATAATGAATCATATAGGCACGCATATTAAGTACTTTAAGAGGCAGAAAATACACTGAATCATTTAATAATGCCATCAAATGGGCGTCATTAGGGGCTGCTGTGAGAGCAGGAGTGCACTGGGCCCTCAGCCCTGCCTGGAGGAACACGTAGCCCAGTGCTCGCTTGGGAATGCCTCTGTTTGGATGGGGCTGGAGAACCATGGAGGGTCTGCGTTGGGCCCCCTAGGCTCTCCCTGCCCTCAGCCTGTGCCAGCAGCACCCTGTGGCCTGGGCAGAGGGTCCCAGCCAGGAGAGTCCCAGCAGACCACCCTCCCCCTGGACTGGATGGGAGGGCTGGGCAGGGACCCCTAGGGCTCACCAGAGTCTGCAGGGTGGCTGGGGGAGGCTATGAGACCCTGGGATGGCAGAAGGTCATGTGCTGGCAGACACCAGCTCCTGGTGGGAACCCCCCTGGGATGTGGGCAGTTGGATATGTGGCAAGGGTGGCTTGCACTGGGGAATTCAAACCCCAGCTGGGGGACAGGGCTGAGATACGATGGAAGGGAGCCCAGAACCAGTGTGGCACTGACCACCAGCCCTACATGCTGCCCCCACACCCCCATCCATCCTGGGACACTCCTGCTCTGCTTGGGCTCTGCTCTGGTGAGAAGAGTCTTTACCACCCAAAAGCAGCCCTCACAGCTGGTGAAGGTGGGCATGCCAATGCCCATGAATCTTCCTGTCCCACTGGGACCAGCTCCAGGGACAGCCAGCGGTGGATGGATTGGCTCATCTCTTCCTTTCTAGTAACACCTTTTTAAGGATCCCTGGTGTGAGCCCAGAGCTGCAGTGTCACCCCTTCCCTTCACACTCTACTGAGGTGCCAGGCACAGCTGGGTTCTGTGTGTAGGGTGGGTCCTTTTGGTACAGCAGAAATACAATAAGTCTATTGTTTATTAATGTTAATTATAATCTATAAAAATAAATATAGCAAAGAAGAAAATCTCATGGCTTAGAGAAAGCCATGAAGGAAGGAGAAAAGAGGTTTAAACCTCACTGCACCCAGGTGAGCCTCCACCCAACTCCTGTGGCTGCTGCCATGCCCTGGGTGCTGCCCACAGCTTCCAGAGGGCATGCCTGATGGGTATGAGGGGGATCCCCAAAGCAGCATGAAAAGCCAAAAGGCAGGGCTGAGATCCCTGGGATGCTCCTGGTTGCCACAGCAACATGCTGTCTTCCTCCATAATGCTGTGATGTTGTCATGGAGATGACCTGACCCACAGCCTGGGATGCCCAGCGGCCCCCAGAGCCCTGGGGTACACAGTCAGCATGGCTATAGGGCAGCCCAGTGCCACCAGGGACATCCCAGCAGCACTGAGGCGGGCCAGGGACACTGGGGGCACTAACACGGTCCAGAGACACACCATCAGCACCTGCCTGGCCTGGACACACCCTGCCAGCACTCATCATTGCAGCAAGTGTGCTGGGGATGCCAGCAGCCATGGCTCAGCCCAGTCCCACCTTCAGCCACCTATCTCCCTCCTGACAGTCATTTGCTCACTGCAGGCAGCCAAACATTTTCTCAGTTTAAAGCAGTAACTGAATTACATTTTACCCTGGAAAATTATCTGTACTGCAATTTGGCTTCATGTGTGGTCAAAACCAGCCATGCTACAGTGAGAACAGGCACCTTGGGTTTCAGTGTGCCATGCTTCTGTCTCCTGAGGAAGTTTCTAGAAATAGCTGATGAAAATAAGGGGGCACTGGGGAGGAGTTATCTCCTCTACACTCCTGTGGCAAACCTTTCACCAGCTCCTCTGCTTGACATGGGGTGCTGCCAGCTGATGTGTGCCCCACAGAGCAGATCCCATTCATTAATAACAAATTAAAAGTTAATTCTCATTTCTGGCTGTGGCAGAGAGCACAGCCCTGGCTGCTTCACATTGCGGTCACTTCTGCCTCATCCCAGGATTATTATTCCTGTTCTTGCAGCAATCACCTGGTGGTGCCAGGTCGCTCCACTCACATGGAATGGAGCACCTCTGAGGCATGGGGAACCTTTCACAGAAACCAAGGAGCTACTCCCAGCTGGGCCCTCCTGCCCTGAGGACCTGGATGCCACAGAGCCACTGGAGTTGCCTTTGGGCTCCTGGGTTCACAGAGGAAGGTTGTTCCCCATCGTGCACCTACACAGGCCCCATCTGCCAAATACCACCTGTTCCAAGATTTGGCTGATGGAGACCCTCTTCCAATCCAAAACCTTAGGCGTAATTTCCAGCCTTCCAAAACAGCTGGGAGTATTGATCCCTCCCCAATGGGAAAGAAGAAAGCACCAGGCTCCAAATCAGCCCCAGAACACTTTTCCTGCCCCTGGACCTGGACTTTGGGACTGCAGAGGAAGATACTCAACCGTTTACCATTCATGTTTGTGATTCTTCAGAGATCACTGTGGGACCCGCCTTAACCTCTCCTGAAGCATTGTGCTGAGGAGCTTGGGTGCGTGGCACCACCTGAAGTTACTGAAGATGAAGCCAGCAGGAAAACAGATGTTCACATATCCCAGCTTGAGGTTTCTGGACTCTTTCAGTCTCTTCAAGTGCTTTTGTTCCAGTCCCCAGGTCGGGCAGCTTGGGCAAAGCACCAGAGCTGCTGCAAAGGTGAAGTCCCAGGGACAGCACAGAGAAACACTGCAGCAGCAAGCACAGACACACACAAGTCCTGCAGCCCTGACCTGTACTGGGAACTCATCCCTCCTTAAGGAGCTCAGAGATGGTCCATGGAGATCTGGCTGGATGGCACTGACAACCCTCTCTCTAACCCAGCCCAGCTCCTTAGGGCTCACTGGGTGCCATCACCCTCATGGGACACAGCCCCACTGCTGCCCAGCTCCTCTCCAAATCCAAAGCTGAGTAGTCTTATCCTTTCCCCCCCTCTCTGCCCAGACAGCAGAGCCCTCATCCTCACAGGACTCCACACCTGAAGCATACAGCTTTCCCCTGTCCTGGGTGGGTGTCTGGAGTGGCAGCACCACAGAGGACCCACACCTAAGATGGGAAGCAACACATGGATTGGCTGGAGAACACTGGCATTGCAGGAGCATCAGGCTCACTTCAAAAGCCAGTGTTTCATGTTTTCACTCCCCAGACTATTGAGATGCAACATCATTTCCTTACCTATGAGCCTCACTGTTCCCAGAGCTACTGAGGTGCAGAGAGTGTGCAATTCTGCTACCTCTGTCTGCTGTTGTCCTGGGAAACACCTCCATTGGAGAATTTCAACCAAGGTTTTGGAAAATACTAAAAATGGACCAGTTCAAATTTACTAGATAAGAATATTTAAAATTTATTGGACTAATTGTGTTACATTCAATATTTGATGTGTTTCTCCTGGACAAAGAATTGGCATAAATACAAACAAGCCTTTGTGTGCCTTCCCTAAACAGAGAGAAAGTACTAGAGACAACTGAACATAGTTCACATCTTCATATTTACATTTTACCTTTACTTTACAACTTAGCGCCAGTAATATTTACAGAAAAATACAATAAGAACAGAACGTTCATGTCTTGGCAACATACAGGAATTCATACAAATTGTCTATGATTGAAGCACATGATATCTGGCATTCTCATTTCTAACTGCTCCTGCTAATTCCAGGGGGAAAAGGGCTGTGTTTGCCTTCAAAGGCATTACTCAATTGCACAATCACAAAAATGCATCAAATTTGTCTGCAAGGCTGAAATTTAGTTCCCTCCTCTTCCTGGGCATGCAAAACCTTGTGAAAAGAAACACTGTGACCTACGGAGAATCCAGCCGGTACAGTCCAGGGGCAGTCAGGGCTGCTCCTCCCACTGGCTTTGCACACTGCTACCCAGAGATGCACCATTTTCCACAGGCACTGTCCTCCCCCTCTCCTGCTTGCTGTAAGGTTCTAATGCCTTTCTAGAAGTACCTTTAAAAGAATGGCTTTTCTTTAAAAGTGGCTGTTAAGGTACGAAAATGTAATTTCAACACTGCGTTTAACAATGTGCCAGCGGTCACCTCCTGCTCTGTTAAAACAGAATTATGAACCCAAACTGAAAGGTTTGATGAAGAGTCCCAGTTTAATTACAGTGGATCACTTGCAGGTCTGGGGGTGGGGGGATGTCAGCATTCATCCCCTCTGATGGAAAGGATGCTGACCCAAGCTACTTGACTCAGTAATTCAGAAATTTTATGCAGCAGTTTGTGATATTAAAAAAAAAANCTTGGCTAACTCTTGCAGTCACCATGGAAATAAACCTTACTTGCTCTGACCCTTCAGGGAAAACGCTCTCAAGACAGTGCTCTGGACTAGCTAAAGCCACCTGTAACCCGCTCACTAGCTGGTTCTACAACTCAACATACACATGTTCTAAACATCCATCCCTTGGCATCGGGCATGGCCACAATGTGACCAAGTTCCCTTCTTTCCAGACTCCTGCCAAATCATATGGCTCTCACAGCTGTTACTGCTCCCATGGGTGCCTTTAGGTGAATATGGAAATAGACCCAAGATAACCCTTCAGCCAAGCACAGGTCTTTTTAAAGAAAGTAAATCTTCAGGCAGTCCACTTGGTATCCCTGCCAGAAAACCACTCAGGGCTTGCCCCAACACTCATCTCTGCATTTGTGACTGCTCCCAACTGCCTGACAGCAGCACCTGGTACAGCTGTGCTGCATCTGCCAGGACTGTGTAACACTCAGCCATGGTAGGTGGGGTTGCTGTTACACTCAGTGTGCAGACACAAGGATTGCTCAGGATGTTTATTGGTTACACATGCTCATGCCTTTTAAACCAGTGGGTTCAAGTTTCTTCGGCCATTAATTAGATCCAATAGGTACATACACAGTGTGGGTAAATTTAGCGTGTGTGCATTAAACTGTTTCTGGCAAGAGCCTGGCGGAGGAATGAGGCTGTCCAAGTTCCTGCACAGCTTGGCCAATGCACCCAAATGCTGCCCTGGAGATCCTCCTGCCATGTGCTACCTGGGCAGCACACATCCTGCCACAGGAGTTTTCTTTGGGTGGTTTCGTTTTTTCACTTTTTATTCATCTCGATCAAATTCCAGAGCTCCTGAATTGAGAAGTCAGTGCACTTGTTCACTGCAACAAGCACACATCACCTTGGTTGACCACCTTAAAGTCCTTTCACATGTATTTTTAGAGGCCTGTATTTCCATGAACTCTTTGTGAAAAGCCACATGAAAAGCCAGGAGTGAGATCCGTCCATGGCAGATAAGTTGTAATGAAACAATTAAGACTGCTTCAGGTCAGAACTGTTGCAAAAAGTAGCTCTGAAATACCAAAATTCAATGCCTGACAAGTATTACTGCAATGCGTAGCACAGCTTATTAAAATCACTTCAGAAATAATGTGAAGAGCTCCCCAAATTCCTGTAACTCACCCTCTTTTCATTATCCAGTGCTCGAAGGATCAGGATTCCCTGCTGCTGTCAGGCTGCATCTCCCCAGGAGTGTCAGCCACAATTCACTGCTGCAACACCAGCTGGGATGCGCCAGGAGTCAGAGGCACCCCCAGGGCTGCCCACACCCACCACACTCTGAGATCCCAATATCACACTTGCAGCTGTAAACATCTTTTCCCAGCACATCCTGTGAGTCCTGAACACATCAAAGCCACACTCTGACCTAGATGGAAGCGCTGCTGCCGAATGTGAGAACATACAGGAGATTCAAAACAATGTGAAGTTATAACCCCAACGGGGTTTTCATGGCATTGAAATTAACGGGGAAAAGAATAATTTGTGAATTTTCTTCTTGAGTTGTTCAGTCTGTTTAACAGTAGCTTCTGAAAAGTCTTGTAGAAGCTGCAAAAACTGCTCATGCTATAAATAACAGGGAGGAGGCAGCCCCAAAATCTCAGATTTCAACCCAATGGAAGGAAGGCAAGTGATGTTTATGCTTTTTATGGAAATGGTGAGTAGGTGATACAGATGCTTCAAAATAAATTAAGTAGCTGCATTAAAAAAAATTAAAAATAAAAATCAAGCTACTTGAAATTGAATGTGACATTTTGCAACAGACCCGAAAGTCATAACCTTGCTTTTATATAACCAAAAGCTCTTATCCAATAATGACTTTTTGGAAAGTCAGTTAATTTCAGGTGGTGGTGGTGGCTGTCTCACATGCAGATGGACTCACTTGGAGCCCTGGAGGGAGTGGCCACATACAGCATGTGGCTTTGGATTTCAGGGCCTGCTCTTTCAAAACAATCTTCCTCCTCTTGCTTCTGGTACACAAATGGGTTACACCCAGTGAAGGGTCTTCTGTTGAGCACTGAAGAGGGACTGAAAATGTCTTTGAAGTTCTTACAGGGAAAGTTAATGCTCTGGAACAGACTCTTTCTCCAAAGAAAGATCTTGTTCCCTTGCCCTTGGACATGTGGGTGCAGTAAGGTGTCTAACAGCAGGTTTGTTTGTATTCTCATTTCCATCCTCATATGCAGAGATGGCTTTACTTTGATTGTTTTCCCCTCAGAGCAAGACACCTACAGTTCCTAATTAGTCTGGAAAGGATGACTGGGTGAAGAGATTATTTTGCTAGCATCCAGGAAGACTGAATTCAGTAATCTTCTGAGGGTAGGTGAATCAAGTCAATATCTCAACTGCAATGTTTCAGATTATTTCTCATTCCTCCCACATGGTATCTGCTGACTCGTGCTAGAACATGATTTCCTGAATTCCAGAGGGCTGAGAAAATTGTTGCTGCTATTTAACTGTTTTCATTAGCATAGACACCAAGCTCTGATCCAATTGTCCTGGAAGGATAATGACCTAGGGGTTGCAGTTCTTGAGCCCAACCTCCTGGAAAAGCGAGGTATAAAACTCTGGCTCCAGCTGCCTGTTGCGGTATTTATTGACAATATCGGCTATTTTCTGTTTCCGGCGGACGTGGGGGGGGTTGTAGGAATCACTTTCCAGCCTCTTTCTCCGACAAATATTTATTACTGTCTGTCTCACTAAAAAACCTGAAATAGAAACAACATTTGACTCAAGTTTAAATTCAGTCCTGCACCCCTTTGCTAGCTTCCCAGCCAAAGACAATTTTGGGTTCCGTCCCATCTAAACCCCGGGGAGATGTTCAGTCCCACCAAGTTAAGAATTTTTCTTCATGCACAGTTGATAACAGACAGCCATGGTCCCCATGCTTGTACAGACCTTCACTGTAAAGAACGAAGAAAGGGACTCAATCAGTGGTACCCTAACCTGGCTGGAGGAGAAGGAGAAGTATTCTCTGCTTTGCCAGAGTCAAGCGGCTGCCTGGAACAGCACCCTTGGGAGAAGAGGGCAAACCCAGGGCAGCCAATACTAGCGTCACAGAACCACAGCCCCAGCTACATCACACATCTAGACCTCATGTGGGCCCTTGAGGTCATGCCAGGAAATTCCAGGAGAGCCTTGAGAATGAAAAAAGTACCTGTCAGTACCTTTTTCGAGTAGGAATTGCAGAGCCTTCCCCTTGGAGAGGAGATGAGGAAAGGCCTGATGGGTTGTGGCTGCAAACAAATTTCTCTTCCCCTCACTGCCTTGCCACTTTTGTCACCCCTCTGTAACTCACACTGCTGGATGCAGATGGAGGAGCAGGTGGAGAATGGAAGTAGTAGCATTCAAAAGCTGCCATCTAACTTTATTTTATTCTGAAAGGAAATTTCTATGCCTCTAAGGAAGCAAGTATACCCTAACCCCCTTTGCTGTTACACAAGCTCTTTCATAAAGACAGAAACATTTAGAGTACCTTCCTGCACACAAACTACACCTGCTGAACTTAAGAGATGAGAAAAATTTCACTATATTAACAGTCCTGATGCAGTAGGAAAACAAGCCCAACTCTAGGAAAACACACCTGATAGCTTTTCAATAAAAGCCACTGTATCAGCTGAATTCCTAAATGTTATTTAACGGCCCAGGTCTGGCTTCAGTTTTCCAATCATTGAATTAAGCATACAAACCCCAGAACCTGAAAGTCACCTCCAACAGCAGCTTTATGGTTATGTACAGTATGTATGGTATCCTAATGTTCATTACTTCATTTTACTCTGTCCTGTGGACTGCTCTCGCTGGGTGGAATTTCCAGTTACTGAAGCTAAATAGCACCAGTACCAGGAGAGGTCCATGAATCCATCCAGGAACACAAGAAAAGGCAGAAGGCACACAATGGAATGTGTTAATGCACACCTGCATGGCACTGAACATATAATCAAAAATTCTGTGGTTTTAATCCCTGTCTGACTTCTAAACCAGAAGGAACACACAGCATGCCAGCAAAGTAACAAATTCCATAGCACCCTCTGCTGCACCTTGGTTCTCTGTGCTAAACACATCAGGGTCACATTTTGCTCTCCTTTCTAAACAGGCATTGTTCCTAGTTCCAGCCTCTCTCCTGCTACCCTGGCAGCCAAGCGCTGCCCACCTGCTCCCTCTGCTGTTCCTGCTCTCACTGCTGCTGCAAAAAGCATGGCTTTCATTTGTTCAGCATTGCCTAACACTTTTTCCAAAGGAAGTTTCCGGACCATGTACTTTGCAGATACAGTTTTTTTTTTTAAAGTAAAACACAAACATGAGCATTCCTAAAACCTTTTAGCTTACCAAGAGCTCTCCTACTGACTATCATTCCATCCACTAGCGGGATGACCATGTTGAATTTCCCAGTTGCTCCTTGTAGTTTTATCCTGAATAAGCCAGTGTTTAAAGGATGGATGAAGATCACAGGAACTTCCTTCTCAGGAATGGTAGATCTTAAAGGAAAAGCACAACTTTTGAATCAGTTTTAAAGCACTGGTCCAATTAATCTACAGATGAAAAGTGACCCCTTTAAGTGTTAAAAGGAAGTTTTAAAATGCCTCATGGCTAAGGCAGCAGGATCCTGGGGTGTGCTCTGGACCCTCAGAAGGCCCTGTCAGTCATGCTGCGCCTATGATGTCTGTCCCCACAGGACTGGAGAGCCCCACAGCCATGGTACAGTGCATATACAGCATTAACCACCTCACAAGGGAGCCAATCAGGAGGGAGACTTATCATAGACTCATAAAACTGCACATTTTCTGTTCTTTAATTTATATTTTATATGCAGTGATATGAAAAGCTCTTTCACTTTTTCAATCAAAAAAACAGTCCACTGTGAAACCAAGAAAAATAATGAAAATAAGAGCGGTCCTACCTCAGGGAAGTGCTACTGTTGGCTGTGGTTTCCACACCAGTGCTAGTCTCAGATACCAGATCAGGGAGGGGGAAGTTTTCTGTAAGAAGAGAATACACCAAATAAAGTTTATCTAATATAGTTATGGATTTGTTTTTTCTTGTATACAAGCAAAGATTATTTATCATCAGTCAAAACCATGCAGTCCTCAAGCATTTTATACCACTAGTGTTCTTGCACAGCTAGTGTCTTTGTTTGGCTTCCAGTTTCAGCATCCATAGAGGGTACACACACCTCAGCAGATGAGGTCCCAAACCCGCCATTCTCTCAACCCAAAGGTTAAAATCTCTAGAGGAACCATGAAAGCAGGAAGGAGTTAAACTACTTCAACCACAAAAGAGCTTTCAAATTATTATTATTCACTGCATCTTCACCCACCCACAAGTGATCAGGCTCCAGAATACTGCTAGGAGAACTGAACAATGCCAACCACTCACACCTGTTCAGGGGAACATCAAGTTCCCTTCAGCCCTGATCCCACAAACATGACATCCTTCCTGAAATCCAGGCTCTGTGGATCTCCACAATAACCTACAACTCTGCTGCTATGCACTTGGTAACAAAAACTGGATAATGAAGATGAATGAGGAAAAAGTAAGAACTTGAATCTCTTAAGGGGATTTGGCACTTCCCAAAACCTTGCTCAGGGGTTAAGAAATGTTTGAGTTTCTCATAGAAGTACAGTTCAGGACAGTGATTCCAGCAGAAGGAGTCTAAGGCCCAAACCCAGATGTTGCCATCAGAGCTGGGATGCTAAGGGTACACAACAGCTGGAGCAAGCAGGGGAGAGAATGGCAAGCCATGGACACACTCTGAGATGGAGCAAGAGGGAGGGCAGGCAGTTGGCATTAGGAGGATAACCTTGACTACAAAGTGACAGCTTTTCACTGTCCAGACTCAAAGATGTACCAGAAGCATAAGGTAAAAGCCAAGAACATAAGGAGCATATGGCAGAGCCTCTGGGCTAGGAGTCACTTCCAAGAGCTGCCCTTCCCTCCATCAAACTGCCAGGCTTACTGAGGCTCACAAACTCCTTTGTTCAGCTTCAGGCCCAGAACTCTGGGAGATTCCTACAGCTGCTGAAAGAAAGTCAAGCAGAAGCACACCTGTGTAGCATAGCTGTTGCCCCTGCAGTGAAGGGGTCAGGCATACCAGTTTGGAACACACTCTGGGCCAATGTCTGGACAAGGAAATGATGATGCAGAACTTGCTGTCTGCCTCCAGATCTCAGTGAGGCTCTGAGGATATGCTGTGGACAAGGTGGTCTTCCTGAGAATTTATATCAACACTTAACAGGAAGCTTCCTCTTGATTGCTGCTTCCATTCCCTTAGTTGCTTCACTCTGGAAGGAGCTAAGGCCTTAATTAAGGTCCAACCGTACTGCCAGACTGGGAACCAGGATTAGATATCAAAGACAGAATAAAGTAGCAGCTCCTGGGTAGTCTTGCAGACACTGCAGGGCTAGGCCAGTGCACAGAGACTCTCGCATAGCACTAAGGCCAGGCCATGGCTTGGAACCAGCATACAAGAAGATCCTGGGGATAAAGAATTCTTCAATGCTGTCCACCACAGCCATGCCATGGCTGTAACAGAATAAGTAAAGCTGGGTCTCTTCAAGAGCAGCAGCACCCTGAGGCAGAGAGTAAACACCAAACTAAGAAACAAAGTTGCATGAGGAGCAGGAGCTTGCCTGAGCAACACAGCAAAAGGAGCATGGAGCAGGCACCCTGAGTGCAGAACAAATGAGCCCTCCCTTGAAGAAAGAACATGGAGTTCTAAAGGTGCCATCACACCAAGGAGGATGATGATCCCTCCAGCACAGAAGCAGAAGGTGTCAGAAGCCATTTTTTTAAAGGAAGAAAATCAGATCCACTCCTAGGAGACAATAGCTGATGAGAACTCAAAAGCAGAGGAACACACCCACCTTGAGTGCTGAGCTTAAGAAGTTTCATGACAGCATTTCACAGGTACTGCCACTGCTAAAGGAAACTTCAGACTTACATATGCCACTGATTCATGTATACCCTATGGATCACAACTCAAATATTAAAGAACTGATTCAGAATCTTAGGGTTATTACAGACATTAATAAAGACTTATTTTGATTGTGAGGGTGGTAAGACCCTGGTGCAGGCTGCCCAGAGAAGCTGAGGCTGCCCCATCCGTGGAAGTGCTCAGGCTGGATAGGGCTTGGAGCAACATGGTTCAGTAGAAGGTATCCCTGCACATTGAAGGGGGTTGGGACTAGATGAGCTTTAAGGTCCTCTCCAACTCAAACCAGTCTGTGGTTCCATAATCTAGCATTTCATTAAAAAAAAACAAACAAAAAAACCCACAGAGTTGTTTCCTCTGGTTCCTGCCCTGTTGTTATTTTAGTGAACAGTTAGGATTTGTACATACCTATATCATCATAACGCTCCACCCAGACCACATACACTTTGGTTTCAGGTCCCATTGGTGGAATGGTTCGGCCCTGAGGCATCCTCTTGGATCTAGAAGTAGGACTGAGCTGTTTTGAACATAAGGGAAGAACAGCATTTGCAAACATCATGAGTCCAATAATGCAGCCAACAAGTACGTCCCAGCAGGTCCTCGGTCATTCATATCTCAGCCAGGTGCAACCCCTGACAGCTATTTAGCAGGAGCAGCTGTACTGGAACTACTCTCTGCAAGCT
>VZUA01106078.1:0-10726 GCA_013401035.1 Horornis vulcanius
CGCCGGCCCGCCGGGGGATGCCGGGCGCCGTAGTTGCAGCCGCCTGCTGAAAGTTACCCACGGCATCGGCGGGAGGCCCTTGCCGGAGCTCCCCGGCGTGGCTGAGCGCCGTGCCGGCCGCGGCAGCCCGCGGGGAGCGGCGCGGGATGGACGCGATGGATGTGATGGATGTGCGGGCGGCCGCGGGGCCCGGCGCCCCGGGGTAAGGGCGCTGCGAGCGGTGAGGGCGCGGCTGCGGCCGCGGGGCGAGGCCGGCGCCCGGCGCGGGGAAAGGCCGGCGCTGTCCCCTCAAGCACCGCCCGGGACGGGCCCCCCGAGGCGGGGCAGGGCAGCCGGGTGTTCCCGCTGCCCTCACGGGGATCTCCTGATCCTTCCCCCGGCGGTGTGGGGCGGTGCTGGGGCTCAGCCCGCGCTGCTCGGGGGCTCTGGGAAGGTTGGGCGTGGGGAGGTGGCGAGCCTCGGGGGGTGTGTGGGAGCCTTCCCTGCTCCTCTCCGGCCCCTCCCCGGCTCCACTGCCAGGTCCAGGTGGTGCCGGGGGTGTTTTGTTACCCGCAGCCCCTGCCCCATCTCCGCCGGAGATGACGGTCCCTGCTCTGCCCTTCAGCTCCTGCCAGCCCCGGCCACCCGCAGGAGCTCACCCGCACCTGCCCCGGCTCTGAACTGAACAGAAACGTCTCCAAATCCTCCTGCTTTGATCTCTGAGAGAGCAATTTTGGAGGGTGGTAATCCCCAAAGGGTTAAAAGCTTTGCATCCATGCCTTGGTTCGGCCGTCCCCGGTAGGATCTGACGGATTGTGGATTTCATTCACACTCTGAGTCAGGCAGCGCCATAAATATTCACCATGACTTCCACCGCATGGTCTAAGCAGCTCAAACCCCATCTGCCTCGTTCTAGGGTATTTTTGGGGAAGGTGAGGGCTGGAAAGCCAAATCTTCAGTGTGGAGGAGCTGTGGTGGACACAGGAGCTGGGGTGATGTTGAACACTCACTGCTTTTCTTGGTGCTGGCACCAAGGGCTGGCTGCACCTGGTGGGATAGCCCAGCACTTCCATATTTCAGGCTCCTGGGGGCTGTTCAGACTTCTCACAACATCCAGGCCCTTACTCTGGTCCTTGGCATCCTCACCTGCACTCTCCCATCATAACATGCATAGAGAAGATCTCCACTCAGTTTTCAGCTTAAAATTTTCAGCGTCACCTCTGATAAATGGTTCTTAATTCAGCCCCAAGCAGTATAAAATAGAAAATTCCACTTCATTTTTAATTTTTATTCCACTTTCTAATGATAATTTTTCATTAAGCATTTAATCACATCCTAGCGTTTCTCATCAGTAAGGCTCAAGGTGCTTTACAAAAGAGGGAAAAATATGATTATTCCCATTATCCTTGTTAAGGCTTAGGTTTAGGGCAGCTTCTGCAGATAATATAGGCCATAAATAATTAAAAGTACAATCTAATTAGGAGAAATCCCCAGTTGTAAACTGAAGTGCCACACTGGAGAAGGCAGTGTCCAAAGGCATGGCCTTGTAACCTAATCTCCTTGATCAGAACAGTATCCCATTAACCCACAAATCTCCCCTCTCCTGACCTGTCTGCCCCAAGGACAGGTAATTCCATGTGCAGGATCCAAGGGAGGGAGTCTCAGTGACCAAAAGCAGCCTGGAGAGTCTTCTATTGAAGTTCCTTGTCGTTTGAATAAAGGTCTTATGTTTACCAAAATATCCAGCCTGAGCTGAGCAGTGTTGGGCATAGAACTGATGGAGTATTTTAGCAGAAATAGGGTTCGGAAAGAAGAAGCATTGCTCAAACTGGAGTCTGGAAGATACAAAAAAAAAGTTGTGGCCTAGCTCCAGTTCATCCATGACCTAAATCTGACTTGAAACTTGCTCTGAGCTCTTTGTCAAATTTCATCAAAGTTGGACATGGGCTTTCCTGTTTGGGAATTTAGTTTGCTTGTGCTAAACTGGGTCTGTGTATCCCGACACCTGCGTGTCCTGTTGGGGGCTGGCTCCATCAGGATCACTGTTTATCCACATAATTCAGCAGCAGGGCCATGTGGATGAAATCCTTGTTCTCATTCCAAGTACCTGCTGTCACATCTGAGTTATTCTGTGGGAATGTTTTTGCTCTGATCTGTGCTTACCTAGTGCTCAGCGATGACCTAATTGCAACCTTCTCATTAGGCAGGGAAATTTCTGAGTTTGGCTTTGCAGTTCACCTCAGCAAGTCTCTGCTCTGTAACACCATCTACCATCACTTTAGCCCAGTATTTATGAGGGATCATGAGGCTGATGAGAGCAGTGTGTGTCTCTCCAACAGCTTCTCCCACTGTACCATTGCAGTGTCTAACTCAGAGCAGGTGAAGACCATGTTGTCCATGGAAATTCCTGAGTCTGGTGATCTCTAGCAGCATTCTTACCACTAAAGGAACTGTACCTGTGTTAGTCTGGTGTTGTGTAATTTCCTTGTAAGTTGGTGATATAAGAGCAGCTACAAAAACAGCTGAAAAAGCCCAGACTGCCTTTCTGCCTGAGCCTGATGGAGCTTAATCTTGGCCCAGCTGGTGTAATTTTCAAACGTGACTCAAAGGGATGCTGGTTGCAAGTTACATTGAAATGACTCCCAAAATCCCTTAGGGTCTTGGACAGACCTGTTTCTTGATATATGTGTGCTGTGATTTCTTCATTTGTATGGTGTTAGCTTAGGTCAGTCTCCTTGCTGCAAGCTCTGGGTAGTGAGGCATGGCTGGAGCTCCCAGTAGGGCTGGTGGTACTGGGAGTGTGCTGCACATGGCAGGGGAGGACCTGCAGGAAGGAGGGAGCTGGGGGTGCAGACATTTTGAGCAGCAGAATGAGGGAGGCTGAGAGGGAAAAATAGAAAAGTCAGGAATGAAAACTAAACCACCACCAGGGTTGTAGGTGATTTTGGGTTCCCTAAGAACATTCTCATGTGCTGCTTAGGAGAGGGAGAAGAGAAGAGCCTTCCTAGAGAAATGCATTTCCACACAATTAAGCCTTTGGTTTCTCCCCTTGCACATTTGTAGAGAGCTCACATCTTTCTTTACCTTACCCCAGGAGACATTCCCGTTTTCTTTCGTTTACCAGTGTTTGGAAGGAGATGAGGCACTGTTGGGGCTCCCTTATTAACTTAATCTGTGGAAAGCTCCATATAAATCCCTGAATTTCCCAGTCCTGATAGAAGGAGGTGTTTGTGGAGTCAAACACAAAGTGGAGGTTCCTGCACAGGGAGGGTTTGATGCTGTCCCAGTCCTGAGCCTGTGACTCTTAATCCTGCCTTGCTTTGAAGTCTGAAGCTCAGGAGTCTGCATTAATGATCAAGGGGCAGAGCTGAATACAGAATTCCCATGGCACAAAGGTAAAGGTGTGGGTAGGAATGTGGGAAGAGAATATTTAAGAGCAGTCTGGCATGTATAGTTAATAATATTAAAAAAGTAATCATGTTAATTTCCTATAGGTTCTCAGGTGCTCAAGGCTTTGAGCATCTTCTCATCCCTTGTAGATCACTGGTCTCTGGCTGGGTCCTGTCATGTCCACAATATTAAATTCCTTGAAGAGTAGAAAACTTCAGGTTTGAAAACTCCTGTCCTTCTCTGCTGAGGGAAACTTGCTCTGCCCCCTTAGGCAGGAATGTCTGTTCCTCATGCAGTGTTTCAGAGCTGTGCTTGGCATTTGGCTGTCACTCTGTCCCACTCTGCCAAGTGTCAGTGATCCCTGAATGCTTAAAAAGTTCCTTGGGACTCTCAGCAGATGTGAAGCTCTTCTAAATTTGAGGTTTGTCAGGAGCAGAATGTGTTAGAACAATTATTCCTGACTTTGACTTATGACTGTTAAAACTCACTTATTTTTACCACAGAGTGTGTTCTTTTTAGGGCTCTGAGCTTTTTCTCTCATTCAGGAGCTGCTCTTCCCAATTTTTACTTCATAAAGGAAAATAGTCAAAAGGAATGTGTATCTCACTACACATAATATACAGATATACACAGCATTATGAAGTCTCGTGTACTTTTTTTTGTGAACATGGGATATCTTTATGTATTTAATACCATAGTGTAAATGAATATTTATGGAGGTGTCTGAGGTTTTTGGGTCAGCTGTGACAGGTAAAAATTTGATCCGAGTCCCAGGAGAAAAAACCCACTTCTGACACTGCATTCCTTCTTGTCCCCAGGGAATTAAAAAGACAAAATATTTTAAGCCATTGAACGTGCACTGAGCTTTAGTTCATTAGCTAAGAAGGAGTAGGATGTCTTTCCTCAGCTCCATTCAAAACTGAAGAACAAAAAGCTACCTTGAAAAATGGCCTTTGGGAAGCAGATGGCAGAAGCCAAGAAACTTGAGCCCTTTGCAAATGAATACTCTGTCCTTAACATTGTCTCTTTTGTTTCCCACACTTCCATGAGCTGCACATGGATTCAATTTGCCAATTTTTAACCCATCTTCCTGGTGTCTGATCCGAGCACACTTTGGGAGCTGGGACAGCTGGCACTGAGGTGCTTGGCTTGGGGTTTATTTTTGCTGCCTCTTTGTCCCTGTGCGAGCTCTGGCTCAGGTGCGTAAGGGAATCCATCCTGGGGAGAGGGAATCAAAGCTTTTCCAGCTTCCTGGCAAAGGGTGGAACAGAGACAGGGCTGGGAGCAGGTTTGCTTTGATGAAAACACAGCCACATTCCCACTGTGGCTCCCGTCGGGGAAGGTGTTGGAGCTGTGCTAGGACTGTTCTAAGGAGAGCTGTTTTTCTTGGCATTGCCCAAAAATTGATGGAAAGTCAGGGAGGAGCCAAGGGATTTGGCATCATGGGAATTTCTCACACCATCTTGTCTTTGTGTGGCAGCACCACAGAAGTGCTTTCTGCTGAGAGAAGCATTTACATCAGATGTTTATTTGAGAGAGTGAAATTTATTCCAGTGAGTGATGATTGCCCAGAGTAACTGCAGTTCTTAGTAATGACTGCGTTGTTTCCAAAAGCATAGCTAGCTCCTAGAGTTGCTGTCTGCCAAATTGTTAGGGATCTAATTAATCATCAATTTAAAACAAAAAAGGCATTTCATATCAAGCAGATAATGCACTTTGATCCCTCATTTTTCTCTCCATAACTGTTGAACAAAGATCACCAGCAGAGAGTGCTGGTGCTCTTCCAGAATGTGGCAGCAGCTTCTGAAATTGATTGTAAAATCTAATCAGACTTTATTCCGTAATTCTATTTTTAGTTTTTCATTTACATGAAAATGAAATGTTAATCAATTACCTGTAACTTGATATCTTGCTCTCTCTAATTATAAACCCTTTTGTAGTTTACTACAGGGGAAAGCCTGTTCTTAGGGGCACATCTATGTATTCATAAAAATTCTGATTGGCACTTTTTGAAGCAGTTATTTAAGAAAAATTAATCTATTTTGTTTCAATATGTTTTTTGTACCTAACTTTTTTTTCTCCCTTTATTTCTCTTCTTTAATTACGTGTTCAGAATAAGCTGGTTACTCTTCAGTACAGCCTCTCTGTAGCAGGGGAAGATGGTTCAGCTCCTGCAATAAGCAGAGCTTTTGCATGTAGTGGCATTCAGTTTTTCACTGAGACCAAGCCTTTACCCTTCCCAGGAAATGCCAGAGATTGCTGTTGGTTGGGCCTCTTTCATTTCTCACTTTTGAATCTGCTTCTGACATCAGCATTGAAAAAGAGTTGCAAGAGCTCTAAATCAAAGATCACTCCCTGTCCCCCATCCCTGTATTTATCAATACAGCTGCACCATTTTAAGGCCTGGAGGCTTTAAGAGATTGGGCTTCTTGCTATCAAATCAGCCATGGTTATCCCCTCTTAGGCTTTATGATCATTGAAATATCAGGATTAGCAAGTCTGGTTTTTGCTGCAGAACCTGCTGTTCACTTGTAATTTCACACAGTCTTTGAGTCCTTGAGAGCAAATACTGTGCTGAAGTTCAGTGCCTCCATGCCTTACTCTCACAGTTCACTCTGGTCCAAATCCACTGGAAGTTGAGGGAATCTTTCAATTAATTCCAGCAGATTTTAAAGACACATCTCTTTTTACAGAGACTTGAGAGGTAAGAGTGCAGAGAAGCAAGGAGTGGTCAGCTTTCCTCCACAGGTCAGCTTTCCTCCATAGGTTGTTAACATATAATAGACATCAGTTAAAGGCTTACAGGTCCATCTTTGGCAGAAGAACAGTGTTTTGTAAGGAAATCACTTTGTCCAGACTAACCTTATTTTGCCCAAACTACATTTAACTGTAGGGCACTGAGGTGTGAATGCGTTTAGAGCAAAGCTGGAACATTTGTTTTTCCATAGCTGGCAGTTGTTTACCACTCTCCTGGATGCACAGCTCTCTTCTGCATTTGTGCACAGAGAGGGGCCAAGGTTCAGCAGTTAGAATAATTCTCCTTACAGGTGGTACCTGATCAATCACCTCACGAGTGACATGTCACTGCTGACCTCTATATTACATTTCACTGTGGTAAGCTGTTCCTTTTCTCCCCCTTCCTTGCAGGCCTTTTCTTCACCCCAGGAACCACGCTGCACTTGAGTTACAATCCATTAGAGGCACCTCCCAGACTGACAGATTTTAAAACTCTTAACACGCAGCAGCATGAAAAATCTTAGATGAGCTGGGGCTGTGTTCGAGTGCAAATCACAGTAGAGACAGGACATGAAGTTGGCTTTGCAGAGGTTTCTATATCAGTTACTTCCCTCCCAGAAGTTATGTGGTCATCAAAGTTTTATTGTGTAGCATTGGTAAAATAATACACTTGTGTAGAAAGACACAGCAGTTCCTTAGTGAAGGTTGGAGGAATAAGTAGTGCGTAACTGTTCCTGCTCGTGTGTTTTGAGACATAGAACTTTTCTAGCAATTCCATGCATGTCAAGTTTGATGGTGGCAATTTCTGGTGCTCTTGATCTGTGAATAGTTGTTCTTGCCATCTTGATGATAATAATAATAACTTGTGTAACCTCAATCTCTTGTCTGTCTGATTCTGTCTCCCTTCAGAAATCATAGTTGCTCTCCAGCCATACCCAGCAGGACCTGAGGGTGCCTTTCAGGCCTTGTTACAGCTCAGGGCTGGATGTGGCAGCAACACCAAATCCTCTGCATATGACTTAAAGATGGCCATGGCCACCCTGAAAGTGCTGGGTGCTAAAACCAGCTGGTAAAACAGCAGCAAGAGCTGCAGTACTGCATGTCTGAGCTCACTGCACGTGTGGGCAGCAAGGCAGGCCTTCTGCTAGTGCAGACTGAACTCTCAGCCTGACTTTGGACCAAGCACTCGACCTTCCAGTACCTTGGTGCTTTCTCCACACATTTCTTGTGATTTTTACAAGGCTTTGAAATCTTTTAGTTTTGTTTTGACCTGTATTCCTAAATGTGTTGGTTTGCTTAGTTCCTTTTCTTCAATGAGCATCTGCCAAACTGACCTGAAAGTGTCCAAGGCTGGCTTGGATGGAGCTTGGAGCAGCCTGAGATAGTGAGAGGTGTCCCTGCACATGGCAGGGGGATGGAATGAGATGAGCTTTAAGATCCCTTCCAACCCAAACCATTCTGGGATTCTGACTTTGGCTTCTGTGACAAGAAATATACTCTCCCTTTTCAGAAATTCCTGTTCCTTGCTCCTGCTCACATTCCTGGCAAACATCCTCAGCTCCTCTTAGGTTTTTTTACAGTTTCTTTGTATTACTGTCTGTTTACTGTAGGGTCATTATTTTGCCCAATAATTTTATAGACAAAGAACCCCTCACTTTAGTGGGGACATTCTGTCTGGCGCCGAGAGCTAAATGCCACATCTGAGCCCTACTAACACTTTATTTTTATGTGCAAGAAGAAAAGCTCAGTTAAACTGGCCCGAGATCAGAGATGCACGGAAATGAATTCAGGCCCCTGTGCAGTGTGCTGAGTGGATGCTGAGCTGAGCTGTGGTGTGTCTGTACAGGAGGGATAATATCAGCAGCTTCCTGAGCTCCAGCTGCTGTGGACAAAGGGCGGCAGAGTTACAGCCATTCCTGGAGGGAGGAACTTTAAGATGGAGGAATTTTAAAGAATGTGAAGGGCAACCTCTTAAAAAATTGTAGGTGGAGCAACTCCAGGTTTTCCTAAGCCCGAGGTTTATTCTCCTACTTTGAATTAGTTGTCATTGTAGTGCTTATCTTTTGTGCTTTTTAGCACAACCACCGTGACCTTTGTGTGATTGCATAAATTGGCCCGAGCACGCTGGAACAGTTATTAGGAACCCTTTTCTTGTGTTGTTTCCTGAATTCCCACATTGTGGCGTGATGTGTGTATGGAAACTGCTCGCTTCCTCTGCTGGCAGCCGTTCAGATGTGTGCTGGAGCTCCTGAGCACCGGCCTGGGCGGGGAGCTGGGTGAAGGGAGGATACAGGGGGAGAGTATTTTAAGGAAGAGAGTTTGGATTTCATGCAGCTTTGTTCTTTTGCAGTCCCGATAAGGCTGGTATCTCCAGCGGTGTGGGTTGAACAGTGCTCCTGGAATAGGCAGCAGAGGAGCCGAGGTTAACACTCCTCATGCAAGACTCGCTGCTCCCCAGTGCCTGCGTGAAGCAATAGTTGTGCTTTCCTGATGACTCTGCCTCCTCTCTTTGCTCCCATATTTTCTTTGAGCATGTGGGAGGGAGACAGGATGTGTGACTGAAGCACAGTTTATAACTCTTTCCCTCGCTCTAGCTGTGCATTTCCCTTACAACGCTGCCCCACAGCATCCAGCAAATGTGGCCTTCAGTAGCTGCTTCTCCACTGCTTTTTTTTTTCCCTTTGGTGTTTCAAACTGTAAGGTTATGGGATGTTAATGAGCTGTTTACATGTGTTTCTGCATTTCTTCCATTAAAATGTTCCAGTGAATGAATGTTGGTTATGAGTGGGGAAAAATAGATGTTTATAGATGCTGCATTTGGGATTTCTGTAATTCGACTTCCTGAATTTTTGTCCAAGTCTTTCTTTTCAATGTTAAGATTTGGGAATTATTTATTAATTATTAATCCTTTGGGAAAGGTTTTATTTGCTCAGAGTGATTAAAAGGTAAATGGCTGAATCATGCCATCTTTCCTCACATGAAGGCTGAATTTCACAGTGCAGGGATTTGACATGTGGCCAGTTTTTGCACTTTCAGGTTTATTTTCAGCAACTTAGGCCAAAACCTTACAAAATTGGTACTGCCTAGTGGGCTTCATACTTGCATGATCAGGCCTTTATGTATTAAATCAGCTGTGGACACACCGTGACAGCTGCATTCAGTTTTTTGTTTCGCTCTTTTTTTTGAAATTACAAGGTAATGACCAGGAGCCAAGTGGAAGCTGTCACTGGGGGATTGTCCTCCCCGGGAGTTCAGGACAGGAATGGCCTCACGGGGGGAGGATTCCAGTGCTCCCTATGCAAAAGCTGGAGGAGGAGGTGGATTGTTTGTACACAAATGAGTCCCTACTGAAGGACCAGTTTGTTATCTCTCAGCCTTGTTTAGACTGGGGATTTGCCCTGATTACAGGGAAGGGTGAGGAGAAGTTGGTGTTGCTTAGCCCATTTCAGAACAAGAGCTTTGCCTCTCTGATGCAGACTGGTTCCACTGCAGACCTGGCTGTGGTACTGCCATTACTAATCCTCTATTAGATCTTCCAAAACAAGACTGCCTTGAGTCTTTCTTTGTAGCAGCATTTTGGGATCCTTTTACAGGCTGTTGAATGGGGTCACATGCACAAAGGTGATGTATCCATGCTTTGCTGTAAAGGTTGTGGAATGTTTAAAGCTAAACTGTTTTAGGAGTTGAAATTCCACACTGTGATTCCAGGCACTAAAGCCTTCAGCAAAAGCCACCTCTGAGTGTGGCCACCCTCTTTTATCACGTGATAAAATGCTGAAACACAGCAAAAACAGAATTGTATTTGGGGAGAACTGAAGTGTCTTCAGTCTCATCTTTCCACAGTGACCATGATTTCCAGCTGTGGCAGAGTAATAGAAGTCTGGGGATATTTCCTATGAAGATAGCCTAGCTTTGGAAGATCACCCAATGTACATTTTGCTTTTAAGCAGAACATTATATACAGAGATCTCCTTTAATACCCTGCCTATAGGCAGGTAGTCATTATCAGTTCTTGCCCCTCTTTCATTTATTTTCAGCATTTGGCCAGCTATAAGGGGGTTGAGTCCTGGGCTCGTGTACATTCCTATAAACCCATTTCAGTGGCTTGGCAGGTTGATTTTGATGGGGCTGACTCCTGTAGGTGCTTCCACAGCTGCTCAGGTGGCCTCTCCTGCAGAGGGACCAGGGCTGTCCTGGGGGCACCCAGCACAGCATCACCAGCCAGGCCAGGGAGGGATTTGTCCTGCTCTGCTCTGCACTGGGGTGTTGTCCCATCAAATGTTTTGAGCAGTTTTGGGCACCACAATATAAAAAAGATATGAAGCTTTTCAAAGTGTTTACAAGGGAGGCTACGAGGATGGGGAAAGGTCTGGATGGAAACTCTTATGAGAAGTGGCTGAGGTCACTTGGTGTGTTCAGCCTAGAGGAGACTTTATTGTGGTCTTCAGCATCCTCCCGAGGGGCACTGGAGGGGCAGCTCCGATCTCTCTCTGTGAGCACGGACAGGAGCCAAGGGAACGGCTGGAGCTTAGTGTCAGGGGAGGCTTAGGTTGGGTGTTTGGGAAAGGTTCTTTCCTCGGTGCGTGCTGGGCTCTGCCCAGGCTCCCCAGGGAATGAGCAC
>VZUA01106082.1:6159-20543 GCA_013401035.1 Horornis vulcanius
GGGAGGCGGGTGCCGGGTCCCGGGGTTGGCGGGTGCCCTGCTCGGATCCCCGTTCCCGTGGCCGGGTCCGCCCGCCCGCAGGGCCGCGCTGCCCGCGCCGCTCGGGGTTCAGCGGGGCGGCGGCTGAAGGTGCTTCCTGCCGGTCCAGGGTCTGCCTTGTGCCGCTCCCCGGGGATGCTGGGGCTGCCTTGTGCCGCTTCCCGGCGGTGCCCACCCCGCGGCACCCTAAAAAGTACCTTCGGAGCAGTAAACCGAAGCTGTGCGGTTCGCACTGCCGGCAGCGGTGCTTCCTGCTCGCTGCCCCCGTCCCTGGCTCGCGGGTGCGTGTCCGGTCCCGCGTTCCCCGGCCGGGAGCGCCGCGGGGGCTGCGGCGCTGCCCCCGAATGTCAGCGGGCTGAGGGGCTGCCTGCTCCCCGCGCCTGGGGACCAGGGCGGAATCTGCAAAAACAGCAGCAAATCCGGCTTTCCATGCCACGGCAGCATCAAGCCTCGAGCCCCAGTGGCATGGTTTGGGCATCGCCAGGGGTAGCGGCTCCTCTGTGCCTTTGCGATTTGCATGGCAGAATTTGGAGAGGTTGCACTCGTGCCTGGTTTTGTAATGGTGCTGGCTTAAAGAGCTGTGGGGACAGAGAGCTGACAGCAATTGACAACTTGTAAAAAAACCCAGAAGCAACAATCCTGTAATGGAGCATGAGGCATAATTTAATGACGTATTCATAAAAATGTCATTAAACGTTTTTTGTTTTTTTTTAACATTGGGTAAAAGAGGGCTTGTGGTAAGACGGAAAAAAGCTGAGAGAATTAATACTTAGGAATTAAATAGCAGAAAATTCAAAGGCACAGCACTGAAATTTAAAAGAATCAAATACTTCAACAAAATCCTTGGGTCAGTGTAGAAACTAAAGTGATTTTACAGGTAAAAAGTCGTAACTGCCATTTTATTTTGTGCCACTGTAAGCAAACCACCAATGTATGAATTTTATTAAAAAAATGTGTGTCTGTTTCTATCGATATATTTATTTTTTAATGTTTTGTTTCTCAAGGTTATCTGGAGTTTTGTGTGGACTGCTTCAGAGAACATTTCAGGAGTAGGGTAAGAACCTAAGGCTTTTTGGTGTACTTGTGGGCTTCCCTTATACAAAAAATGAACAAGATCAATTGTTCATCAATTGTGATGAAACTCAAAAAAAATTAAACCTTTAGCATAAAGAAAGCTCTAAACCTGTACATTTAAATGTTTTAGGGCATTTGACATCTACAGAATATGGAAAAATTTGAATAAAAATACATGGAACAGCATTTGTGGTCTTTTTAGGCATCTGAAATGAGAGTCTATTAATTTTCAGTGTCTTGTGCTTTTTGGTGATGTGGAAAGAATTCTCAGCAACAGAACTGAGAATTCTGGTTTTGTCTAATGTATTTTGTTTTCTTCCTCAAATGGGCATATATGTCCTTAATTTAGCATTTTCATATATTTATTATCAATTTATGACCCAAGCTGCTGTTTTATGCAAATTTCGTATTAGTGCAGAACTGTTCCAACAAAGCTGCATTTTTGTGGCATTTTGATACTTTCACTTTAATGGATGTCTTGCTCTTTCAGTGCTAGTTCACTGGTCAGAAATACAATCTCTGTAATTCTCAGCAAAGCATTTGAAGTTATAATCCTTATAATCCTTGTAAAGCAATTTGATGTATGGTCTATTTTGAGGCTGTCCTGGTTATATCAGTAATGTGTATCAGTTTTCTAGCCTGTGTTCATTTGATAAATAATTTTTTAATTTTGATATTTAATGTATCAGTTTGATATTTAATGGATGCTTAATTTTACACAGCATTTTTATATAGTCTTAAAACTATAGGTACTATGTGTTTATATTATCTTAATTGTATAAATTCTCAGTTATACTATTTATAGAAAGTTATACAAAGTTTATATAATCTTTTTGATTATGTTATTACACTTGGTGCATGGTTGTATGAGTAATGCTGCTTTGAGAATATTGGGTTTGGAGAGATTGGTGTCTTTTGACTGTCTCTCTTTGCCATCTGTTTTCTGTTTCCAAGTTTAGAGCTTCTGCAAGAACAGTGCCCTTTTTGCTTGCAGAAAGACTGCATCAAAATTGTCCTTCTCAGAAAGAAAGGAAGGTTTAAGAATCATTCTCAGCAAGCATTGAGAACTTTATCAGTGGCTGTTCAGTCTGTGATTTTGTAGCAGATCAGCCATCAAGCAACCTTAAAGGAACAATATTGTATGAAAGTTAAAGTTTATGAAAGACAATACTATTATTAGATTTAAAAAAACAGAAACACTGAATTCCAACACATTGTATTCTTTTCAGAACTTTTTTTTTTTTTATTTTTAGTGCTGCATATGAGTACCTGAGATAAAAGGAATGATAAAAAAGTAAAACAGGGAAGATGTAATGTTAAAGGTGATGCGCAAAGTTAAATTTTACTGCTTTCAACTCTCTTAGGTATCTGCTCTTTAATGCTACAGTTGATTTATTTTTCCCCTCTTCACAAGCAGAAAACTGGAGGAAATAAGTTTTACCTTGCTTATCCAAATTTGTTTCAGACATCAGTGTTTAATAACAACTCATTGGAATGTGTAAACAGGTAAATGAGAGATGTCTAAATCCATAAGTTTCTGTTCTGATCTAGTAATGTCTGGATGGTGGTGGTGCGTCCTAAGAGATAACTAGGGTGGTGGTTATTTGTTTTGTTCTTTTTGATTGCCAGAACAAAATCTTGCACTATTTTTTTGCCCTTTTTTTTTTGTATCAGCTACAGGTTAGACCAGTTTTTTGATGAGGTGTGTCTGAGAGAGTTATGTAACACGATAGATAATGCTGTTCAGATTAGTTCCACAAGAAGAATCTGTGTTGACCATTCTAATGCCCCACCATTTGTAAACTTTCAGTGTAAAACCTGACTTTAGCTCTAGTAACATTTTGGGACTTAATACAGGTTTTGTAAATGCACTTGCAGGGATGAAGTGGAAGTCAGCTGAATTCTCTCGTGCTCTGCTGAGACGCGATGACATTCATGTCTGTGGTGAATGGAAGTCATGGCAATGTCTAACATGGGAGGGAAAGACACGAATGGACCATGTGGCGTGACTCGTTCAGACTGCAGCTCTTCTGCCTGCTTATGGCAGTGCTGGCTGTTGTGGTGCTGGTCCATAATTTCTTTCAGTTAGAGGTAAGTGGAGTCTGTTTCTTCTCCAAGATGGCTTGAGCGACATTATTGACTTTCAAGTGTAAAGTTAGAATTGTCTGACCTTATATTATATTTAGGTATAAATTGGAATCACAGAAAATTCATAGTTGAAGGCATGTCTGGACATATTTATTCTGTGAAAGCCTGCCATCAGAGTTAGCTTGGATTGCAACAGGGTATTTTGATGTTTGACACTATTCAAGGACACTCATATTTCACAACCTACCTAGGCAGCTTGTTGTAAATGCTGTATTCTTCTTGGAGGGAAGAATGTTGGCCTTATCTGCAACAGGAATTTGACTCTTACCCTGCTAGAGTGTACTTTAACTCCAGTTCCTCTGTGACTCCCCTGTAGGTAGTGAAAGACTGCAGTTAGATCCCCTTTTGGTCTTCTCCAGATTTTAAAAAAAAGATGCTTTAGTTACCTTAGTGTCATTTCAGTCCCCTAATCATCTCAGGGGTTCTTAGCTGGTCTGGCCAGCTTTACTCTGGTGTGAGTTGTCTGGAAACCAAACACAGTGTTCTTAGGTATGACTTTGTCAAGTTGAGAAGAACTATAATTTTGCTCAATCACCTGGTTAGGATATTGTTAATTCCTTGCCACAATGCTGTGATGCTGACACATGGTGAGTTTGCTGTCTCCTGGAATTCCTAGGTCTTTTCCTGCAGAGCTGTTACTAGCTTGTTCATCTCTGGCCTGTACTGGTACAATTTTTATTTGCCTTTCTCTTTTTCCCTCTGCTGCGTCTGTCTTGCATATTTCTTCATTTTACTTATCACTTCAGTGCAGAGGTTCTTCCAAACTGCTTAGTCAGTAGCCCCAGTCAAGGCAGGTGAGGATCTGCCTGAGGGAGCCCTGGAGGCTGACCCTGTCCATTGGCTGCCTGCCTGGCCAGGCATTCCAGTGCTGCATTTGGTGGATGAGCTTTGTCATGCTTAGCCTAACACCTTCTTAAATTATGGCTGCATGCCAGCCAGTCAGTCATTGCTTTATGCTTTTAAGTTGTGTATATGCTGCTTGCAGAGTCTTCCTTCCTCCTGGCTAGTGAGGCCCAAATGAAATGATCCAAAAGAGCAGCTGTAAAACCCCCTCCTCTCACACAAAATACAGTTGTATCCAAAACGGATCTTGTAAGGATAAGGAAGATGTTTGAGAAGTCTAAAATCACTCAGGATCAGTAACAAGGATGAGCATTTGTTACATATTCTAGTTCTAGTGGACACATTAAATAAAAACTGCAGATGCTGATTTTAAAGGAAGCAGGGGTATTTTTTATGGCATGCAGCAAAGCTGCAGAAACCCTTGCAGTAAGTCTTGGTAGTTACTAAATGCATGTATTCAAAAACATCTGGATGAATGTGCAGAAGAAAAATTCACTAGGGGATGCTAGATCTTAAAGATGTTTACCCTAGTGTTTAAGAAATCTAAACCATTAAGTGCTAGAAAGTATGTTAAGTCTACAGGAGGAAATGGCACAACATGTTTGGTCTGTTTTCTTTTCCCACATTCCTGCAGTTGGAAACTATTGGGAATCAAAATACTGTGTTTGATGGACTTTTGGTTCAAGTTAGCATGATCCATTCTGTTCATAAGAGGTAGCTTTTGTTTTCTCTTTCTGTGATTTTATTTTGGTTTGGGTTTTGACCTAGGATGTTGCCTGAGGAATGTTGATATTTAGAATCTTAAACTATTTTATTTCTATTTCAAAATTACATATCTTAGACAAAAGTGCTTTAGCAATGCTTCAAGAGTAAAATGGAGAATGCAGGTTGGGTGTTCACTCTGTGCTTTTTCTTGCCATTGTCCATAAGTGTCTTTCTGGCTTTGTTGCCCTTTACATATCTGCTATTCTAAACTCAGTTAAGTATTGTGTTGCTGGTAAATCTTTACACTGTAACATGCAACTCTAATCCCTTCTGTTGTCATGACTTTTCTAAATGGACCTGCTCCTGTATTTGTCTTGGCTCAGTTTTCCAGGCGGTCTAACATAAGCATTTATGCTGATTCTTTTCAGTTAAAGCCAGCAAAAATCTTATAAAGCTGTCACAGAATGTCTGTAACCAAATCTGTTCAGGCTCTGGACAGTATTGTTGGTTACTGTTGAGAATGTGTTTGTAAATGCATGTTCTCATGCGTTTACATGAGACATGTTCTCATCCTCAGACATGTTTTCATCCCCAAATCATCCAACCTAGCTGGCTAAAGCTCAAGATCTAAGGCAATTGTCAGTTAGTCTCCCTTCCTTTTTGCTTTAGGATTTTATACTTTTTCATGTTGGAATGTTNGAAAAACAACCAAGCTGTCCACAAAACATTTGGTAGCCAGCTTATTATTTACTTTGCTTTTTATTATGGACTAACTATTCCCTTGAGGTCACACAGTTGAAATGTGGATTTTTAAGAATTTTTTATAGAAGAAATGTGGGGGGTTTTAATTATATTTTTTTTCTGTGAATATAGCCAGACAGATAAAATGTATAGTAATTTTTTGTGATGAAAATAACAAAAAAGAAGACTCTGCAAGTATCAGGACGTTGCCCAAACATTATACTTTCAGGATGCAGGAGGGTGTGTGTATTTATACCAGTGGCCTTTAGAGTGATGGAACCACTTCAGGATTGGTTGTGAGCACTATTTTATTTGAAAGCATCTTGAAGAGAGAGTATATGGGGAGAAGGGAAATTCCATGCCAGGGCAGTGTATGAAATCAGACAGCTGAAACTGAACAAAAGAACTGTGTAACAAAGTTTTAAATTCTTGCTGCAAAATTGCAGGTGCCTAACTTTGTCTTATTCCAATTATTTCTGGAACATTTGGCTGTCAAGTGATGGCTTCTGAGAATTGGCTTTGACACTTAGAGTAGTTTAGCAGCCACTCAAATTGCTGTGAGATGGTAATGATAGAGAACTGATTTCATATCTGTCGTAGGCAACAAATAAAGTACCTGGAGTGTAAAATTACTGAAAATAAGATGACTGACCTTTCAGGAATTGGTATTTGTTCAGATTCAGATGTTGTCTCCTGGAACTTTAATTTCCCCACTGTGCCTGTTGCCTGGGAATCTCCTGTGTTATTTCCTGCTCTAGTGACACTGACTTACGCAGGTTTGCGACAGCTGTTTGGGATGTACCAGGCCAAGGCCGGAGTTCACAGCTGGTGGAAGATACTGGCCTTTGAGATGGAGTTCCACCTTTTCAGCAGCAATGGAAATACTCAATGTTTCATCAGCCACCTACATTGAGGTGTTTACCTGAGGACAGTTGTTCATTGCAGATCTTCTGAAGTACTCCATGACCCCTCTAGAATATCTTTTAGAGCATTATTGCCTGGGTTAATCTATATGTTGTTTCTAATTTTTGCATAGTTGGTGGTGAGAATGCCAAAAGCTGAGCAGATGAGCTGAAACATCCATTAGTTCTCATTAAAATACAACTTCCTTTTTTCCTTTTTATGACATCTCTAATGCAGGAACAGCTAGTGGATTTATTTGTGCTTTACTGACATGTAATCTCTTCTGTCCTGCCTGCGTTACTTCTTAGATAGCCATTAAAATACTTTGTGGTCACATTTGTATTCTGGTTAGCTTGAAAATGCAGTAAATTAGGGAAAAAAAACAAAAAAAAAACAAAAAAAAACCAAAAAAAACCAAGCAAAAAACCCCAAACAAACTCCTCCCACACAAACAAAAAACCTCAAACCCAACAAACAAAGCCCCTTGGGAATCGCGCTTAAAATACATGACACCTTGAATGGAGTATACATGGAAATAAGCAAAGCAGGTGTTATCCAACATGGAGCCTGTCATGAACACTAAAAGAATCTGTGTCATAAAGGAAGAGCACTCTTGTGATACCCTCTTTATCTGTTTTTCATAAAGGAATTGTATTTAGTTTTGGCTAACTACAGTAGAAAGCCCTCAGTTTTGCACAGTCTCAATATGACAACACAGAGGAGCCAGAGAGATTTGGAAATGCCAAGAGGGAGTAAAAGTGGAGTGGGGATAAACTAAGCTAATTATTTACTGCAGGGCATGCTTTGTGTATCCATAGGGGCAGGAGAACTTAAGTACTTGTTTGGAGCTGAGCCTGGGAAACACTTAAGAAAGGAAGATGGTTTGGAAAGCTTTTCTATTCCAGTCAAGGATATTTGGTGTATTAATTGACTCTAAAGCTTTTTCTGCCTTTACTGGCAAAGACAATCTCTGCAATATTTTATCCTGTGAATAGCATATATGGTGTAGCTTATTTTCACATGTAAGCTTATAATTCTGCAACAATACATGGTCCTGGTTGGGCTGGAAAGAGGGCTGTAAAGATGGAGGATGCTGGAGAAAGAATGATCCTTCAGGATGTTAAAGAAATTCTGCTTTTACCTTCATGGAGCTTTCCCCTCAGGCCTGAAGGTAGACTGAGGAAATATTTGTGGTATGATCTATTCTGCTTAGTGGGACATAACCTGAAGATGTTGAAGTGACAGTGCTTGTCCTTTTCTCAGCTGCATACAAGGGAAGAGCTTTGGCCTTATGCTCTGCTAAAAATCTGTGTAGGTGGACTGATTTGGAGACATCAAACCATGTTCTGTTTTTTGAATGAGTTTGTTGGCTTGGTGTTCTCTGCACCCTTTCCCACTGAAACATGTAGGTATGCCCTGAAAAGACTTCAGAAAACCTAGCTAGGCCAGAAATGGCATCTTATACATCTCTGACAGAAAGACTGGGTTAAAAACCCTGAGGAAGTTTGTAGAAGATTAAAAAATAGGGATATATCAGCTTTTCAGCTGTCTTAGATAACCATCTCTTTGTAATTCTAAAGGATTTGTTTTTCCCATTTCCCCCAGCCCAAAGTGCCAACCGTTGAAGAATCATCTGAAAACCAGAAACTTTCTCTTGGGAACTTACACTGGAAACAACAATTAATCGTACACACATATTCTCCCTTTCCACCCCTCTTTAGGAAAATGCAATAAATATTTCTGCTGAGACATTGTTACTGGCTTATTGGATGCGTCAAAAAATATAGCTAACTTCTAAAAATATTTCCATGCAGTATTTTCTGTGTTATATATATATATNTTATGAATTATCTCAGATGGCCTTCAGGGAACATTTATTAAATCCTGGGTGGGAATATAAAACAGAAGCAATGGCTTCCATGGTGATGTTAACATCTGGTGTATAGATGGGTATGTGTCAATTTGTTTCAGAGCTACAGTGTAGCAATTTACAGTTTCAGGTTTTACAGTTAACATGGAAATCAAACAAAGAAGATTTTGTGTATCCATTCTACATCCTCATGTTCTTATCCTCTTACTCTATAAAGGTGATCAAAACCAGCTTATGTCACAGACTTCAAAAGCCTATGTGTTTCTGTTGCTTGTTAGGTTTACCTTTCTTTTAAAAAAGTATGTTGAATCACAGTGTGGTTCAAATGATTTTAAGACACTGCTGATATTTCCATGGCCTAAGAAAGGTTTATGACAATGAATATAGCTTTAATATGAGTGCTGTGACTTTTAGTACATTACCAAGCAGTTAGTTATGGGGGAAGTAAATGGAAAACACTGGAGTATTGGTAAGGACAAAGATATTTTTAAAGATTTCAAATAATGTAGTTTGAATTTTTTAGCAAGCTTTCAAAGCTAAACTAGCATATCATCTGATGCCATGTGAATGGTACACTGTATAATTTTAATCTTTACTTGAAAACCTATTTTCCTTCTTTATGAAATAGAACTATGGATAAGTTCTACTATATATATCTGGTAATTAATTGCTCATTAACTGCTGATTTTGTGTGTATTTGAAGGGTATTTTTGGATTTGCTGATTAGAAGTCTCAAGGGAACCTCTGGAGTCTTAGACTGCTTTTTTAAAAATTTTCCTAATGCTAACCTGCAAAATTATGCGATGTCATAAAGAAGATGGTATCTGCAGTCATTTGCATGAAAATACAGTTTTGGACACTGATATTTTTGCACAAAATACGGTTTTTTCAATTGCAGCAGAAGCCCCCTCTCTTAGTCTAGTTTTGTATTTAATTTTTAAATTCTTGTGTGGTTTAGGAGATGCTTTGCTTGCTGTGTCATTTGGTGCTAGAAGCAGCTGTATATAGATTTTAAAATCTTATAAACAAGCAGGTTCTCTGCCTGTTTAGTCCTAGCTTGTCCTGTGCTATTCTATTTGCCAACTGGCTCATGAATTCATGTCCCAGAAGGATCTGGGCTTTTGTTCTTTTATTTCTTTCAATGTGGACATTACAGGGAGACATACATTTCAGATAATTAACCAAGAAGAGATGGAAGTGTGACCAGATAAATGACTGCAGCTGCTACATGTAGCAGACTTCTCTGGAAGGCACATGCAGGGGGTGCATTAGCTTACCCTGCCTGTAACATCTCAAAAAAACCCTATTTCCTTGCATTATGTGGGGCAGCTATTAGACCTCACGTTGCTCCAAGACTAAAATGTTGCTGCAGAAGAAGAGAAAACATGAGTTATAATTTAATCATCCAACCTTTTGTCATTTTTTTAATTGCTTATATTTAGAGAGTATACTGGTAGCTGAAACACTGCCATAACTTTGGATGTGAGCTCTTTAAGTGCTTGTTTGCCAAAGCAGGGTAACCACAGGTTGCCCATCTGTCTCCTCAGAATTCCATGGTCAAAGTAGTAGATTTGGGTCTTCTAGTGACGTTGCTTCATTTGGTCAGCTGCAAAGCTCTGTCAAGCAAAGCCCAGTTCTTGGGGTCATTTCCTGACAAAGCCCCCATTATTCATGGTGTTTCATTTCATACCATAGCTTCAGGTAATGTTTTTCTCCCCAGCACCTGGATGATGACACAGTTTCAGGATCAAACTGGATAACAGAAAACAATGTCCAGCACTCTCTGTCACAGACAACCAAAACCACCAGGAAGCCTTACTGTGGGTACACGCAGCAGACCTTGTCCAAAAGGGAACAAGCGGAGCAGGAATCGTTGCTCGCTGCAATAGAGTGGCCAAAGCCCCCTGATGGCAAAATCGCCTTTGCACAAAGCACTGATCCCACACACAGTGACTTTGTGATTGTGAAACCCAGCAGGTTCTTCAAGGTGGGTGATCAGTTAGAGGTACTTGTTCGTATGAAGGATTTCCAAGGAAAACCCAAACAGTACGGTGGAGACTATTTACAGGCACGAATTCACTCTCCTGGGCTGAAAGCTGGAGCAGCAGGAAGGATTGTAGATAGCCATAATGGCCTTTACAAAGTCTTCTTTACCTTGCTTTGGCCAGGAGAGGTCAAAGTTTCTGTATCACTTGTCCATCCCAGTGAAGCAATCCAAGTCCTCCTGCGTTTACGAGAGGAAAGGCCAGACAGAGTCTATTTCAAAAGCTCATTCAAGTCTGGGAGGTATTCAGAAACTACAGAGTGCAACGTTTGCTTGCCTGGAGGTCTCCCAGTCTGTAACTTCACGGATCTCTACACGGGTGAGCCATGGTTCTGTTACAAGCCCCGGAAATTGTCCTGTGCCAGCCGAATCAGCCATGCCAAAGGTGGATATCTGAAAGGTCTTCTGACACAAGAGGAAAGCCTCTTTTTCCAAAGGTTTGTATGTTGTTGAATTTATATATATTCAGTCAAGTTGTTTTGTTTGGGGCTTTTTTATACAAACTGTAGCCCATTGCTTAAATATGATGTATTGCCTTAGAGGAGGAGTGTATCTGCAGGACCAGGTGTTTGATGTTAGTTGTTGAATAGTCTGCTCCTCTCCATTCAGCTGTGCAAGAATCTTAGACTGCAATCTTTAAGAACCTTTGCGTGGAGTTCTCTTTTTTTGCTTCTCTTTCTATGCTACTGAGTTTCACAAGAGCATGCTGCCTAAATCTGGTGGTGGTTTGGGGGGCTGTTTCCTTATTTTCTATTTCCATACCTACAGTTGCAATATCAATAACAATGCTTTGAGAATTTTGGCCAAATCTAAACTACCTAAAAAGGGTCTGGGTTTTAAGCTTTATTTTTACAGAAATTACCAATTGTTTTTGTCCTCATCAAAAATTGTCTTAAATATGTTTCTTGTTGCTCAATATGACTTTCAAATCTTAGAAACACTTTTCATAAAGAAAACACCTGGTAGAACAAATTGCTGAGCAATACCCATGCAAGTGGAAATGATCTGTGCTTGTTACTTGAAGTGTCAAACTAAATTACTTTCACAGTCGTACTTTATTTCTGCATTCAGCATTTAAAAAAAAACCCAAACCATCTCTTATTGCCTGGGTGCACATGAAAGAATTGCTTCTGTATGAAATTACACAGCTGAATTGCATAAAGTTAGCTACTGTGTTGTTGCAGGCTACTGCCTTGCTCTCCAACAAATATGTTCTAGGAAAGTCTTTTGGCACTATGTTCACTTGAGCCTAAATTGGGAAAGATTTTACAGTGGCAGCTCCAAACAGTTTAATTTAGGAGAGTTTGTGTGCATGTTCATAACCAAGATCAGAAATAAAAAGTAAGCATCAAGTAGAATTTTTTTTAGCTCTTCCATATCAAGTTTGTAAGTGAGTCTTTTGATGTCCTGTGTCTCTGCCAGTCCACCTGTAACATACAGCTTATATTTATTTGTGATGTTTCCATATGGGAATGGGAAAGGTATTTTTCTTGGTTTTGTTTTGATTGTTTGTTTGTTTCATTCAGCTCTGAGATCCTTGACCAAAGTGGCTTATAGAAATTTCAAATAATTTGTTTCTTAAATGGAGAGAAAAAATTAAATAGACAAGTTTTATCTTCAAAACAGTAGCAAAGGACAGAACAAGAGCTCCATATTAGTCAGCTGGGGGCTGCTGCTGCGGCCCTGTACCTCTGCAGTGGTTTGTCCTCACATGTTCTGCAAGCTGGGGAAATCTTTGGGGCAAATCCTCAAAAGCTTCCTGCTGTTGCAGTTGCAGGAAGTTCCAGCCTCTGACAGTTTGATTGCATTATTGAGATTTGTGTCAGTACAAGTGTACACAAGATCTGTGTCAGTGCCATGAAATTTTGAATTTGGATTCAGAATGCGATGGTGGTCTCGAAGTAAATGCAGAATGAATTCAGCTATAGGAAGTGGGGTAAACATAGAGTAAAAATTCATAGTACTGTGTGCTTATTTGAAGTGGAGGAAGAAAAAAAAAAAGAGATTAATCTATTACCTTCAAGTTTCACAGTAACTTTTACAAACATTGCTGTGTTTTTTGTTCAAGTGATGTGAATATCAAAAGGCCGATACTCTCCAGTGGACCTGATTCAGTCATTGTAAAGCCCAAGGCATTTACAGGTAAAGTAAATTGCATAAGATTCTTGTTTGTAATTCATAATTAAATTTATAAAAAGAGCAACAGGCATCAAATAATAATTTGGTTTTTTAGCATGGCAAAAAAATCAGATTTCTATTGAGACAATGAAGGCTCTTAGATCTTAACTGTAATACGAGGTTAGGAATAATGAAAATTTTTTCTAAAATTACATACATAAATGTGATTTTTAGCAAAAGAAAAGAAATCAAAAGAAGAGAGAAGTTTGTTCTCTTGCCAAAAATGTCTTTCATTTCCCGTAGCATTTATTCTGTAAAATGTCTTAGAGGAGCTGCTTACCAAACTCTCAATCTAATGGAAACAGCTGTGTGGTATTTCTTAATTTCTTTCTTTGTTAAGAATGTTGTCTAGGAGATTTTGATAACTTGCATTCAAGTATTACTATAATTTGTTTTACCACAGGATGTCACAACCTACTGTGCAAACTGTTCTGTGCCCTTTCTAAGAACAGAACAAAGATAGTCTGTACTGAAGTGAACTCAGAGGTTTTATCTCATTCATATCCAAATGCAAGCTTTTTATGCTTCTAAAAAGTCTGCATAAAATGTGATACACAGAGAATTATTCCTTATATGAGAACTTTCCATAATTTTTCCTTTTACAAGGTTATAGGAGACTTTTAAGATAGAGTTACTGACCTGACCAATAAAGTCTGAACAGAAGGCAACTTAGAGCATTTCTTGCTTTTAGTTTTACTGTTCACTAAAAAAAACACAGTTCTGGTACTAGGCTTGCAGCATTTTACCCTCCACCTCTTTGCTTCTTCCAGATCCTTTAGCTGATGTCTTTTTGTAAGTTTTTTTTTGTCATGTATATTTCCTGACAGAAACTGCTGCAAATTCAAAATTTGATTGTCACCCTTCTTCCAGGGGCTGTGAATGATCAAAGCGTGCCTACAATGTCCTGAGGATTAATGCTGNTTACTGACCTGACCAATAAAGTCTGAGCAGAAGGCAACTTAGAGCATTTCTTGCTTTTAGTTTTACTGTTCACTAAAAAAACACAGTTCTGGTACTAGGCTTGCAGCATTTTACCCTCCACCTCTTTGCTTCTTCCAGATCCTTTAGCTGATGTCTTTTTGTAAGTTTTTTTTTGTCATGTATATTTCCTGACAGAAACTGCTGCAAATTCAAAATTTGATTGTCACCCTTCTTCCAGGGGCTGTGAATGATCAAAGCCTGCCTACAATGTCCTGAGGATTAATGCTGGGTCAAAATGTGTTGATAGGAGTAGCACATTT
Source organism: Horornis vulcanius (assembly GCA_013401035.1). NCBI lineage: Eukaryota > Metazoa > Chordata > Aves > Passeriformes > Scotocercidae > Horornis > Horornis vulcanius. The sequence goes on from VZUA01106082.1 coordinate 19,946, forward strand.
CCTCAGGGAAATTCCTTCCAAGTGCAGCAGTCTCGGAATAAATAAACAACTCATTGGTATAATACTCATGGTTGCATGGATTTGTTAGAACTGATGGTACAGACAAACTCACTGTTCTGATGTTCTTTTTGTGCATATTTCTCTGTGTGGTGGTCAAGGTAGATCAAGTTTTTTAAAATCTATTTTTTTATGAAATACAAGTTTTTATTTCTATCCTTGGTTTTTAACTTCGGATTGGAGCTTTTATTCTCTTCCATAAAATCTCAGAGTAAGGGGCAATTCTGAATTCTGGGCCAAAACTGGTATGATACTATACAGAGACTTAAAATGCTGATTTACTGTGAGGCACCAAAAAGTTGTTCTCGTACCACTGTTACTTTTATATGTGTGTATATATATATGTGTATATATATATATATTAATCCATCTAAAAGGTAAAAAATTGAATTGCTTTTACATCAAAACTTAGAGTCAAACAAGCTCAAGTTGTGAATTCACATTATGAATTAACCTTTAACTGCATGACCATGTGAAGGCTTTTTTTTTCTGTTTATAAATATTGGAAGAGCCCACATTATTAGTTGAGGTTTTTTTTTTT
>VZUA01106110.1:1097-20076 GCA_013401035.1 Horornis vulcanius
CTACTTACTCCGCTGAAGGGGGCTCATTGCTATTTCATCTGTCCCTGTGCTACCAGTAGCTGAAAAGCACATCCAAAGACACAAACACTCCATGTGGCCTCTCTTTTTCTTAGTCCTTTGGTAAATCTCAGCTTATAATCAACTTCAAAGATGGGATTTAGGGTTCTGGTACCTTTAGCTTGGCCATTCTCATGTTTTTTTATGAATAATAAGCTCTTGTCGAATACAGCAGAGAAGGAAATTGATCTAGGGGTATATTCAGAATATTTCAAGTTGACATGTTTTTACATAAGTGCTCCCTGAAACACATATCTTCCACCTTGAACCCAGGGAAGTGCCTAAAATTTTGGACCATTTCTTTTTCTGGTGGTAATAAATACAGCCACTTGCACAGAGCCTGTTCTAGGAACAAAGCAGGTGTAAACTGAGCAGATGATTATTTCCAGTGATTGCTTAGATTTTGTGCAAAACAGAATAACACAGAAATAGGGATTTTGAAGAGATTAGGAAAGAGGTATTGCAAGAGGCTTTGAAGGAAGACAAATGGAGTGGGGCAGAGTGCTATCTGGGAGACTGACAAGGATACCAGAGGGGAATGGAAAACAAGAGAGCTGGCCAAATCAAGTAAGAAAGAGTGTGCGACTGATGGTCCAAGGACTTTGTTAAGAGGCAGCCAAGGTCAGGGAGACCTGGAACAAAGGGACCTAGGGAAGGCCCCTCCAAAGTGCTGACAAGGAGGGAGAGAGGTCAATAAATGGAGACATTGCTGGAAGCCTTGCCTTGGACCCTGAAGTAAAGATCCAGATGACATCTAGGTTATTTGAAGAGATGGAAGAAAACTGTTCTGAGGGGAAGCTGGGAAAGAGGTTTCTTGAAAAAACAAATCAAAAAATGATTTTGCCGGAATGGCTCCTTGAAAATCTTGCTTTTTAGGAGTATCTGCTATGAAATGTTTCTGTCTCCTGGACTGCTACAGAGTGGACTCTGCCCAGGAAGCTCTCTGCACACCAGCTGTGGTCACACATTCTGTGGTTCTGCTCCCCAACACACAGCTGAGGCAGAGACTGGAGGACAGGGCTCATTCCTCAGCCTCAGGTGGGTATTAATCACTCTGTCTGGGCCAGCTTGGTGCCAGTGGCAGATAAACACAACACGTTTATCTGTGCTCAGAGGGACTTTTGGATATGACACTAATCTCTTTTGATTTAAAGTTCTTTACCTTGTGGAGGAGGTGAGTGAATTTTTTCAAAACTAAGAAACACTCTGCAGACTGGAGAAAACACTGGAGCATCTTAAAACAGGCAAAACACCCAAAACCTCCAGAGAGCTTGAAGAGTTTTCCTGAGCCTTTTCCCAGCATTCTTTTAATTGTTAATTACATTCCCCTACTTGGATATCTCTGAGCTTCTGCCTCTTGCTAATGTCCACATTTCTAGAGAGAGACCCTTAGGGGTTTTGCACAATTCCTGCAGAAAGTGAGCTGAAGGAATACCTTCGTGTGTCTTGCAATAAGGTCTGCCCATTATCTCGGTCAATACACACTCCCTTTGGTAAAAAAATGATAGTTTTTCCTCCTCTCTGCTCACTTATCTCAATGGGTTTATTATAATCACGGGACTTTTCAACCTCTACTTAATTTTACACTCGATGTGATCCTGCTTGAGAGCTTGTTGTATCAGTAAACACTTGAAAGCCAAGGAGCCTTGACCCAAACTAGGTCCATTACGGTTTTTTTTAAATTCTGTTTATAGTGGAGATCCATGTGGTGTGCAAAGGGTTACCTGGAGAGAGGTCTTCTGGCTGACACAGCCTCCTCCCTGAGTAAATGCTGCAGAGGGTTAACTACATAATAAACCCAGTGGGGAAGGAGAAGAGAAGAGAAGAGAGGGCTAGCCAAGCTGTTTCTTGTGCAGTGGTGCCAAACTGGTTATTTATAGCATCCTGGACCAGCGTCTGCCATTTTCCCTTTTCTCACTCCCTGTGAGGTGAGAGGCATTTTCACTTTCCCCTGCTCCCTCTCTCACAATTTTGGCAGCTCCTCTCCTTGAACTTGACCGAACGCAGCCAACCTCAACACAGCTGTTTGATAAACAGAAACAGGGGCAGCAGGCCGGGCTTTGAAGAGGCTTTTGCAGAGCAATAACTGAAGGTTTGAATAATGGTGCACAGTTGGCTGAAGGCTCCTCTCATTTGGAAGGACATCAGGCACAAGCAAGAGTTCGTCAACTAATTAACAAAAATGGAGAGGAGAAAGATGCCAAGACAAACAGGGACTTTTGAAATGGTGCTCACTTTGTGGCCTCTCTTGCAAACATTCAGTTATACACATGCACATACAGTAAAGGATTCACCTCATACATGTGTTTAAGCAAGCTTGGTATCCTGCTGAGACCTTGGAGGAAGCTCTTGACAGATCCAGGCAGAAGAGAAAACATGACACAGGTGAGGAAAATTGTTTTTTACCCAGAAATCAGAATATTTCCCACACATTTCTTCTTCCTCATTTTGTTTCCCTCTGTACAGCTTATCGGTACAAAATGCGATAACAGTATTAGATAAAATAAAATTAACAAACATTCAAAGTTGGAGAAAAATCAAAACAGTAGGAAAACTATCTTTTGTAATTTTCAAACCTGTTGAAAATACAAAAAACTACTAAGAAATTTGCTGCCCTACCTGTGCATGCACAAGTTCCCATCCTTTGATATGGCAAGTATTCTAGAAAAGGGGATTCCTTTCAATGGAATGGGCAGATGGAAGAATTGTTATATTTTTAAAATATATTTCCTTTTCTGGGCTTTTAGACTTCTAGGATTGCATCAGGATGTGAAAAAGTTTTAAGAGGAAAGGCTGGTGCTCTCAAAATTGTCAGTACCTGGATTCTTCTGGGACATCTAACTCAGAGCTCAGTTCTAGTTTCTTAAATTGGCCTTTTGTGTTAGAGTCAGCCTTGGACATCTGGTAGTAAAGGAGTTTAATCCTTGCTTATTTAGACATCATCTCTTCAAGGGGAAAAATATCTGATGAAACCCAAAGATCATGTTAAGACATATCACTCCCAAAGCTTATGTTAAGCCATATCACCCGAATGCAAGCTTGTTCCTACTCTTGTACATTACCCAGCCGTGTTTTCAGTATCTCTGGAAGTTGATTTCCATTCTTCCGTTTAGAGTGTTTCCCACTGATCTGGGAGCCCCCCAACAGAAGGTTTGTCAGACTGGTTTTTCCCTATCAACCTGGAATTTTTTCATTTGAGGTGAGGGATGAAGTAATGAAAAACCATCAATGACTATATTTTTTCCTCAGCTTCTAGCACGCTGAGGTTCCACAAGCAGCTAGAATTGCCTTCTGTGAATTTGACAGGGAAATTTGCACAAGGTGTTTACGAAAGCTTGCAAATAGTTTCTAAATTTCAGTGTCAGAGTGTCTCTGGCAATAGGCTAACAGGAGTGCCAAAGAGAGAAGGCTTGTCTTCCTTCCTCAGGCTGACACAGTACGATCATTCGCAGTCCCCACTTTCCACCTGCACAGACCTGGCCTGGAGTTCTGGCTCCATCACCTGATCAGCCCCAGCCCCTTTGAAGGTCTTTATTTCTGCTCTCACACTGGATCATGCCAGGTCTGTAAGACTCTGTCTACAATGCAAACATTTTACTTGGGACTCAGGCTTCTGTCTGGATGGTGCTAAGTGCTTCCCCAGCTGAGGAAGCACAGACAGATTAGTGCACAGCAGGACCTGGGATCAGGCTCTGCATGGATGAGAGCTTTGTATCTAGGCTTTCAATTTGCTCCAAGCAGTGATATTTGAAGATGTGATCAGACCTTGAAAATGGTTAGGACGCAATGGGATTATGGGAGACTTGGTTTGGCATTGTTTGAACTGGCAGGGAAAATGTAGCATCCACCATCTGCAGCAGTGGCATGGTGCCAGGAAAGGGTTGGGGTTTTTTAGGTGGTACTTAAGGGAAAGACAAAGTTTTACCCCCTTCCAGGCCTCAGCATTGGACGTGGCCACAGGCTGTGCTGACAGAAGGCAGCTTTTACTGGCACAACAGGTCATGCAGCCCAGGCCTAACACTGGCAGAAAAGATCTGAATTAGTGCCAGCAACAAAGGTGGTTTTTGTAGTCATCTCAAGGGAAGGGAAAGGGAGACCAGTGATTTGCTGAGCAGCCCTCAGATGCTAATCGCTTTCAGCACCTCTAGGTATGAACTGGATTTAGCCTGGCAGTTTCTGAAGAAAAGCACTCCAAAACCATTAACCCCTTTCTTCACCGTTCCACCCATAAAGGTCAGCTTGAGGTGCAGCCCCATGTGAGAGACCAAGGTCATGCCATGCAAGAAGGCGCAGCCATGTCAGACTCACAAGAAATCTGATAGTGCCATATTCTTATATTGTCTCCTCAGATTTGAAGGTGGATCAGCAAAAAAGGTTATTTAGGAGCTTTCCCTGTTTCCAGGATTTATCCTCGGGACAAATGGTTTTATCCACAAGATTCTTGTCTATGAAAAGAAGCAAAGCTAATGTGTCATTTCTCTCTTTTCTATCTCCCTGATCCATCACTCACTGTAGTGCTATAGTAAATGTCTTGTCAGGGATTTGAAAAACCATTGGCGCAAATTTGGGGACTGCTTTTATAAGCAATGTTCCCTTTCAGAGCAGGTGCCATACAGTGCAGAATTTTAAATGTGTTTTCTTCTCTCTCTTGGCACAAGGAAAATTTGACTCCAGGCACCTACAGAGGTCTTGATATGCTTTCTTTGCAGTGCATAAAATAACAAACCTTTCAAAATTTCTTTTCAAGCTGCGCAAGACCTACTGCAAGATCCAGCTCCATTGTTGAACCAGAGGGAATTATAATAAATAAACAAGGGAGTAGGGAAATTTGGCTGAAGAGAGGGAATTCATGAGCACAAGCATTGCATAGAGCTCTCAACACTTCTGAAATGTGCTGGCCTTTGAACCCCCTCAGTAGGGAAGCAAAGGTAGACATGTGGAGTATACTTCTTTAGAAAGGTGTCTGAGAGAATTGACAGGTGATTGTCACCTGTGAAAGACAAGTGTAAAAACCCTTACGTGTCCCTAAGTCATGAGCACTGTCAAGAGACCAGTCCAAGAGTGGTTCTCTGTTTATGAGCACAGACAGATAGGAATCAGTCATAAAGCTGTGAAAATCCAATGAAGAGGCTCAGTCTCCATGGGTGATGTAGTAGATGCAAGGCAGCAAGATCTCTGAGCCTTTCACCCTCAAAGCGTTTTAGAACCAACATGGTGCAGCTTCTTCAAAGTCACAAGGTTTGACAAACTTGTTTGACAAACTTATTTTACCTGTATTTCAGTCCTTTGCAATGGCTGAGCTGGATGTCCTGGAGGCAGAGATTCTAAAGTGACTCTGCCTGCCTATGGGCAGCTCAGGACCCTACTGTGGAACACAACAGGGATACAACCTCTCATTGTGTCCTAATGGTAGGACAGGTTTATCTGAAGAGGACAGGCTATAAAACGCTGCTATTGCAGGTAAGGAACACCAAAAACTTATGTCCACTAGTGCTCCCGGGGCCTTAAGGTCCAAGATAAAATTATTTGGAATGTCTCTGCCTCCATGAAGGTTATCTAAATCTGCCAAGTGGTAAAGTAACTGTTTTGTAGAGAACTGGAAGCATTTGCTAAATCCTGACTCATGGCTTCAGTCCCCTGTTGACAAACACACAACTCTGATTCCTGCTGTGTGAGATGAAAGAAGCAGAGAGATTTACACAGTGGCTACCTCTTTGACAGAGTCAACTAAATATTTGACTGAGTCAACTAAATAATCTAGTACATCTGTGTCTTCTCCTGTGGATACGCCTAAATCATATTAATAAGCCATTATTTTTTGAGTAATCAAAACCAGCTAGCGTCTTCTGTCCCTCGCTGACCTCTGTATGAGCACTGATTCCAAATACATGCCCAAATCTCATATAACAAACATGACCAGGAAGCCTTTTGAACATAAACCATGTCATTCCTGGTTTAAGTAGAGCACAGCACCACAGCAATCCATTTCTAACCAGTTTGCATACAATCTATATGCTTTACCTCTATTGCTAATGTTTCTTTGAAATGACCATGTGTGCATGCAACAAATAGTCACATAGCAGTAACAGTAATATGTTTGCAGACCTGCCCCAAGGGATCTGATAATTTTTTCTTTTTTTAAATTTTGGTTTCAAAATAAACCTACCCTAAGCCCCAATAACTGGAACAGAAAATATCCTATGTTACAGGTAACTTCTCCAGTCATCTGGAGACATATGCAGCAACACATTGAAACTCAAGGAGTGGATGATGGGACAAAATGACTCACTTTTGGGCTCTGACTAGTCTAGCAGAGATAATGTCATTATTCAAACATGACCAGCACTCCTGTCTAGCAGACGAAGCCTGCGGCACTGGAGTCAGAAGGGCTGGGTTGCTCTCCCAGTTCTGGTGTTGGCTTGCTGCTGGATTCTGGACAAGTCCTTCTTCTCCATTTAGAAAGAAAAGGAAAAAGGAAAATAATAGCATGGGCATGGAGAGTTTGGAAATCATATAAAGTAAGAGGAGCTGAGTGCAACTGCTACAAAACAGTGTCTATGGAAGCACTGTGGTATGTTTGCATGGGCCCAGACCCATGCGCGTGGGCACGGACACAGGCTGACTGCCAGGGAAGGAACTTGCTCATTGCCTTAAATTGGGCCCAAGCTCTTGTCCACGTGCATCTGCACAAGTGGGAATTGTAGATGATGCCTTAGGCTACAGTCCATCCCATCAAGAGTTATTCCAAGTTCAGCCTGCCCTAAAACCCAAGCACAGGCATTTTGAGTTTGAGCTGCAGCCAACAGTGTGATGGAGCTATAAGCTATAGGGAGCTTAATTCTGTTCTCAGACCGCTCTTTCCCCTGTGGTGTGGACTAACTTCCTTAGAGATTTTTGTCTCAGAACATCTGCAGGGGACTCCCTCACACTGATAGGTTGAAGAAATTGCAGAGCACAAGGGAGGAGTGTGTGCTTGATGGGGGAGCAGCCAAGGAACTCCAGCCAGCCTGGTACTTCCTGCAGGTCAGCATGGAGAATGTGACTGCAACATGGGCTGGAGACCCACCAGTTGGGCTGCCAGTGGTCAGAGGATCTGTGCAAAGTGTCAGCCACTGCTCCACCAAGGGGCGGCTGGCCACAGAAACAGCCAGCCTTAGGCAGGGTCATCCAACTGGCTGTTCAGCAGAGCCAGCTCTTGGAGCAGAGATTTCCTCAGAGAATAGCCCTGGCTGGGGAAATTTATCGGGTTTTTTTTTTTTTTTTTTTTTTTNACAGTGAACTTGGGTTTCACTTGAAGGGCTTTCTTCCCATTGAATTTGTTCTATCTTGTGCTTTCCTACAGGAATGACATTGCAAAAGATACCTTCTTCTCCTTTCTCTTAAATGCCTTTCCAGATTTGCACCATCCCAGCCCTACAGGCAGGCTGCCTACTCATACTTGAAGACACAGTACACAGAAACCAGAATTACAGCTGTGCAGCCCACGCACTCATGTCTGCAGGACAAACATGTGCATCAGTGGAGTACAGGAGGCAATGCAGTTTTTTCCTTCCTTTTTTTTTTTCTTTTAGGTGCTATATGATGAAATGGAGATACATAAGAACCACAGGAAGCATTTATTTTAAGTACAAGCTAATGCCATGAATGTTATTTGCATTACATGACAGCCCAATGAACCACAATATGAATAAGGAAAGGAAAAACTAGTGTTTTCATGACAGGTAAATCTCTCTGTTGCTTTCTCAGGTTTCCTATCAATACGAATTTGTGTTCCCTTGCAGACCATTAAGGATGTCAATAGGTAACAGAGAGCATCAGGGAGGGCTCAGAATTGCAAGAGGGCTTCTGAGTAGATGCTGACATATTTCTGGGGGGCAGGAAATGGGTGGGTACAGGAGCTGAGAGACTAGGTGTTGGTCTGGCTGATATATATTTCCCTTGATGTATAGCTGGTAACTTAAGCCCATCAATGTGAAATCAGTTTTGATATAATGAAAACAATGCTCTCTTTGTTCAGCTGCAAAAGAAAGACAAGCAGGCAGGAAAAAGCAAAATATTCTAGCATAAATATCCTGCTGGTTATCAGGCAGATAGAGAGAACCAGGCAGAGGATAACCTCTGTTTCAAATGGTCAGTGTCCTGGCAAATATCAGCATGAGTAACTGGAGTTCATCAGCCTGTGTTTACAACTGGATACAGAATGCTCTACCCAGACATGGAGTGTTATATTGCATTAAACTCTCAACCACCTGAGCACCTCAAGTGAAGTGTGATTAAGTGTCCTGCTGACCAGCTGTTCCCTCCAGCTGAGAATAACCTGCTTTTCAGTGCTGGGTAAAAATCACTTCTATAGAATGTTAAGTTGGCATCCTGCCAGGAAATAACCATTCCCTCCTTTTGCTCAGTGAGTCACAGACCCTCTCATGGCATCTATGACTGGGAGGCTGACTTGGTCTCATCAGAGAGTTGCTGCCTCCCAGACATGGTCCAGGAATATCACCAGTTCGGTCATAAACTCCTACGCTCACTTCTGAGGATTTCTGTGGGAGCTTGCCTTGTTTGTCTGCTCACACTTTTCTTCATCTTCACTCAGGCAATGGCTGCAGAGGGGATGTGGAGATCTGAAGCTGGGGATCTGTAAGAAGCATGGACAAGGTGAGCCAAGAGTAGCAACCAACTTTTTTATCTAGCCCACAGTAGGAGGCAATTTGGAAGGCCCAAAGGCACCTTCATGATGTCACAAAAAAACCCCGGAATTTGACTTGACTGTGTACAGGATAGGCAAGTAAAAAGTGACCTCTCTATCAATCCCTTGTTCTCTCCCTACAAATAAAAGACCACCCAAAGAGAAAGAGAAGCCATCATTTTCATTAAACCAGAGGGCTAGTTTAATCTCTACTGTTCAAATTGGATGACAATTTCTCCTGCACCCTAAATTACAGAGAGGATGTAACTTCTGGATTAACTGGGTTTTGACATCCCCACCCCATTGCTCACCCCTTCCCTCCTGGCAAGGATGACAGCAACAAGCACCACCCAACTCCTGCATTGAGGGTTATCCGATACAGGGAACCTCGGTGGCTGTGTGAACGTGGTTTCTCTGGTATGAGAGAAGAGGCCCATTTAGAGTCAAGCCAGAGTCAACATGACTCATTGGCTCATACATCCTTCACTGCAGGGCTCAGGAGGTCACTGCAGGTTCAAGTCTCACACTGGGATTTGGAATGGTACTGCACACTGTGGGGAAGGGAGGGGAGATGCTGAGCTCCTGGAGGTGCTTCCTACTGCAGGAGAGAGAGATTTTAATCTGAGATCCCTGCTGGCAACTCTTCCAAGAGTGAATTAATTACACCAGGGCAAATACATCCCTGGTGGGGGCTCCTTTATCTTCAATGTGTCTGTCATGGGGCTGATTCTCTTGTTATTTTGGAGGAGCACTGTGTGCTATGTCTTGGTTTTTGTTGTTGTTGGTTTGGGGTTCTTTATTATTTTTTGACTTTTTTGGGTGACCTGGTCTTCTGGCTCGTGTCCACTCTGGCAGCCAAACAGGTTCCAGCAGCCAAAGGTGTGTGTGTGTTTGCATGAGCCCTTGCAGAGCTGCTGCACAAGTTTCTGGCCTTGCTAAATCATGACTTTGTTGCTTTGCAGGCCTCTTTCTTTCACCTTTCTCCTAGGACTGGAGTAGTGGGGAAAGGGGTATACAGACCATCTGCCTCTGCATTTCCCAGCCATTCAAACCCCTAACACAGAACAGGTGATTGGAGAGCTACATCTGTGCCCTCTTCCCTGCAACTTTAGCTCTTTGTTGCTCTTCCATCACCAGTCCTGATCTTAACACTGCTCCCTCTTTCAAAAAAAAATGAATGAAGGTGCAGCAGCTCTGGAGCAGCTGCTCCTGAACAGCTACAGGCTCAGCAAGGGCTCATCAGGTAGACCCCTCCCTGCTGTTATTTCAAAGGTCATGCTGAAGCTTGGTTCAATGGGCTTTTGCAGAGCAATGACAGATGAGAAATGCACAGAAAAGATGGAGAATTTTCTTAGCAAGTTCTGATGGTTTAAGCTCCCTTTTCTTGATGAAGCAGAAGGCAATATTCAATCCTCTAGATCAGCTCAGCTGGCAGTGAAATACAGTCAGCTCTGGGTGAAACCCAGGACTGTGTACAAGGAAGGGATGGAAGTCCTCATTTCTGAGCAAAAGGGGTGACAAAATGAATGGTGAAGGAGAATGTCAGTGTTGTCTTATCACAGCTGGATTATGGAGTCAATTCCAAAAGGTTTGCAGCACCTGGTCTTAGAGCATCATCTGAAAATGAGAAAAAAGTGGAAGCTGTCAGAATCTCTATTTGTAGAAATATGCTGAAATATGGAACAATTTTCCTTACAGGCACAACATCTGGGTGTAGAGTAACCAGTGAAAAGTATCCAAACCTCAGCTCCTGCTGCTTCTCCCTCCCAAGTGGCCCCTTTTATCTATCCTCTCAAAATGAATCCCAGAGAGGTTCTTCCATGACCACTTTGAATTTTTCTTATGTGCTCTTTTTCAAGCAAGCAGGAGTCACCATTCACTCCATTTGTCAGTCACCCACTAATAATACTGAACCTATCCACTGATCAAAATTGACAGAGGGTGGAAAGAAGTATTGTGTTCCTACTATTATTGGGAAAATAGGCAACTAGGGTAAAGTCTGAAGGGAAAAATTACAGCAGGGAAAACTTTATTTTTAAACATCAGAAACTCCAGCCAAATGCCTCAGAATCCATGCTCAGTCATTTCTGCTCTTCACACAACTGATAGTTTCTGAAGCAGTTTCACAGCAGATATGTCTGGCTGCTAGCTGACTCTCTCAATTCTCATTTTCCTCTTAAAAATCATTGTTGCAGGACCATGGGAACAGAAATAGTTCAAGAGAACAATCCAAGGGACTACTGCTTTGGGACAGACCTCATAGTAACTGGACTGCCAGTTCATTTCAAAGGGCAACAGAGTGGGTCAAAGTCATCATTTGAAAGAGGAGGACTAAAAATGGCTCAAGTTAAGTTTGCATTGTTTGTCAGTGCCCACAGATGATGCCACCCGGAGATTATTAGTCTCCCTTTTAAGCCATTGCAGCTGAGGCCAGAGATGAAACATGACGGTTTTAGTGCAGTAAGACCCATGGCAGGATTTTTCCAGACCTGTTTTTCTGTCTGATTCACCACAGGATGGATGAAGGGTGATCTTCAGCAAGACTTGCTCTGATAGAGTTAATGTATTTTACAAGGAAAGCTGCCATCTCTCAAGGTCGTTTTATCTCTTAGTTACATGAATTCTAGGAAAGCAAAGATTCTTTCCAAGTAAGTTGCTGGTTTATCCAAGTAATGGTGTTACAGAAATTGTTGTATAGGATCCAGGTCTTTCCAGGGTATGGTGAGAGTGTGTGGTGTTTAGATTTAGGCTGTGTGCTGCCAAGCTACTGACTCCCTTTTTTCTTCCTTTTTTCCTCATCCCACCCTCTCTCCCCTAAATCACAAGCCTAAGAAAAATAAATAAGAATAATAAATAAACAGATGAAAGTGGAAACATTCCCAAACCTGTTATCACAGAGGCAGTTTCTGCCCAGACCATGCTAGTTTCACAGCAAGCCTTGGAATTGTCAATTCTCATTACTTTCCAGTGCTGAGTGCGGGAGAAGAGAATTTCAATCTCTGCTTTCCAGAATCAAACCCTCTGTTTAATGCAGTAGGGAAAGTTGAGATGAAATATAGGTCTCAGGGGACTTTTCCTGTGTGAAAGCTTATTACAGCTGTAACAAAACCTTCTAATCGGAACAGATTCTGTTACATGCATGATATTCTGGTCTTGAGCAGGGTGGGGGGATATGAGAAAAAGATGACAAAAAGCTTTAAAAGCAATTAAATGACAACTGTATTCATTCCCTGCCTCCTCCTTCCCACTGTTTTCATCTGCTCTTTACATAGAACATTTTATTTTCTGCACTTTCTGGGGGTCTTGTAATATTTGTAGGAGTTTTGCTGGGTCAGGTTGTTGAATGATATTTTGCATTTACAAACTTGGAATCACCTGTCCAAATGGAAAAGTGTTTAGTGGTGTTTGAAACACAGAATTCATATTACCATAGCAAGAGAGCCTAATGGGCTATCTAAACACAATATTCAGTTACAGCTGAAGACAGGGAACCACTTAAAATGTGTCATGATATCCAATGTAATAATAAAATTGTAGACAGAATAAACCCAAAGGCACAATTCCTGCCCAAAGCAAAGTGTCTCTGGGCCTATGCTTGTGGTATAAATGGCTTCACTGAGCAATTGAGAAAAAAAATTAGTGCCAGCCTCTAACACAACCGAGACACATCCAAGTTGTTTTCCTCTGGTTTGCTTCAATGAATTATAATGGTTGTAAAAGAGACACAGAGAAATTGTGAGGAGCAAAAGAAAAAGATGCAAGTAGATGAAGTACCTTGCTATTCTGCATTGTACTACCTCAGTTTCTTGTTCCTTGTCTAACAGGACAAGGCCACCTCACCAATTCCTTTGGGAATTTTGGGCATGCTATGGGGGCTCTGCAGCAGGGTGGTTTGCAGATCAGAAATAACATCTCTTCAGTTAGGGAAGCATGGAAATGAACTGTATCATGCAGAGACTCATTTTAAGACTTGAGAAAAGAACTGTGAGACAGACCCTTGGGTTCTGTATACCTCCTTGACCATGATTTGCTGAAGAAGGCTGGGCATACTTTTGCTTGATATTGGTGAAGTGGTGAAGATACTACTAAAACAAAAGCAGCAAGTGCCCTGGTGTTCTGAGGCAATCCTGAAATGATGATGATCCAGGAAAGAGATCAAAAATCATCTGATCATGTCTGCTATTCATGTGAAACACTGAAGCACTGTCTGTGCTCTGGAGTTTGAAGGAAGTAATCTCATTTTCCTTCATCTCTCCCATAGGCAGGTCCCCCTTTTCTCTCTTCTCCTTCCCTCTAAGAAATACAGGGTAGGGGCAGTAAAATTACAAAGCAGCCTTTAAAGGTGCTTCATGCTGTGAAATGCAACTCAGATAATGAATGTTTCCAGCCCAGCCAGAGCACTCTCTGAGGGATATTTTTATCTCCACAGTGCCAGAGATTAACTGTACATTTGTCTTAATGGTATCACCCTTTAGTGTTAATGGAAGCTATGTGTGTAAATCCCTGACCATCCAAATGAGAATACACATTGAATAATCACAATAAATCAAAGTAAATGGAAGACCCCTGCAGAACAAATTCATCTCCAGAGTAACTCCTGAGGCTTTTAGGGAGTTTGTGCCAAGCAGGCACAGCAAGAACAAACACAGCAGATCATGTCACCTGCTTTATGATTTCAAAGTACTCATAATGATGATACTTCCAGTTCAAACATAGCAATTTATTGTTTTGAAATGATTTGCAAAGGAAAAACACCACTGGGTTTGGTAATGTTGGGATCTCTATAGTATTTGGAGAAATGGACTCAGTGATTCTTTCCAGTCTACTTTCATCTCAGAAATAAGAATGAAGGTCTGAAAAAAATGTGATGACTACTGGAAAAGGAAAAATGCATTCATTTTCAACTGTTAGACCATTTTGGACTGATGAAATTTTGTGAAAATGGGTCCATTTTAAACACAACAGCTATTAAATTCTCAGCAACTACTCTGTGGCGCAACACAACTCCAATTCCCTTTTCCAAGAAATACAGGCAAGAGGGACATAGAAGAATAAAGAGACATAATGTTCTTCTGTGTGTGAAATAGAAACAAATATCACACAGTGTAATATATTAGTCTTTTGTGCTTCATTTAGGCACTATGGAAATGAAAGACAGACAAATCATTGTCCTTTTATAATTTGCAGAGTCTTTTTTTTTAGGTGAGGAACAATAACTTAAAAGGCATTGATTAAAACAGGGATAAGTATAAGACAAGAATAGAGTTTCTTCTTCCAAAAGAGTCTGCAACTATCCATATGCAGAGACGACCTAGAATTATATTTCAGACTTCATCAGCAACTCTGCGTTTGTTGAAAAATACATTAATTCCCACTGCCCGTATTTCCAAAGTAGAACTGCTTGAGCAGAAAAATGAGAACAGGGAAGGTGATTAATTTTGATGGTTTTCATTGTGAAATAGAATAAAATGCAGTGGGATGACAGAGAAGATTATTAAATAAATGTAGAAATATTAGTATTTAGGTTTGATGAGGGCACAGAAAAATGTCCTCTTATGAAAAAATGGCTCTGAAGTCTTTTATTGTCTGGCTGTTCCCTTTCAGTCTTGCTATGTCACTTACCTTTGAGGATTGCTGTGCTTTAGAGGTAGCAAAGTCAATGTCAATCAATATCTTTCGCGTGTTGGGTAGAAGCACCCTTAAAAAATTCTTACAGTTTTGCAAAGAAGTATGAAAAAAATCCATCTCTCAATGTCTCCATCCAAGGTCTCTTGAATCTCATATATCAGATATAGCACAGACAACTAGGGAATTAGGAAATCGCCAGTCAAGTACCTGGTCATTTTAAGAATACAGCATTTCTTTGCTGGGTAAATCCTATCTGGAATAATACATTAGGAAATAGAAGTATGTGAAAGGCAACAAAGAAAACTCAGGCTATAACCTACTACACAGATTGTCTTTTCATCTCTAGATGTGGATTAGAGATTTGCAGGCTGATGAAGGTGAATACCTTCCTCCCAAACATTCACTTTCCCTGTATGCATACTTTCTTTCAAAGCCTTTTCTTTTGATGGATAGGAAGGGGGCTTAGAAAAAAAATCTCCAGTTTCATATCTAGTTTATTTCTTCAGCTATCCTCCAATGTAACTCTAAAATTAATTCTGCTAATTGCTCTTAGAAAGACTGTGGCTATTTTCCATGCCTGGAGTTTCTCCATTCCTGTTTCTTTGAGAACTCCTGTGGGCTTTGTGCATTTAAATCCCTCTTGTTTTGTGTAGAAACTGTTTATGCTTTTCCTTATTTACCTAGACAAATCTCAGCCACCAAGTGGTCCATGACTACCTGACTCCTTAAGAAATGTAAAGTTGCTATCAAGAGCAAAAGGAAATACTTTTGCACTTTCAAACAATACTCCCCGGGTTATACCACTGCAGAAGTGGAACAAGCCAATGAGTTAAGACCTTACACCCACATTGCAAACTGTCAAAATTTGACTTTCTACTCTGAGTTAAATAGAACTATCTGGAACTCAAAATACTTTGATATTATGTAGTTGTTTACATCTTCTTTCACTAGTCTCTGAGAGCAACCAAGACTGGAAGCTCAAGAGCCAACAGACAGAAAGGGCAGCTCTTGGCCCAAGAGACAATCAGGAAGCAGTGAATTTGTTGAGACTAATTAAATTTCCGACCTGTTGTACAGTGATGAGAGGATCACATAAATCAGCTGGGAATTTGATGGAGGCCTGTATCTAAAGAGAAAGAGATTGTGCTGGAAATTCTGCTAAACAAGTGCTGTTCATGTCCATCCATTGACTCCAGTGGTTTTGAACTTAAAAAAATGGACTTACACAAAGCTCTTTTCTGAAAATCCCAAGACCGTGGGGACTTAGCTGGGGGAGTAATCAAATGGGGCTCTTTGTTTCCCTAAGAAGAGGGCATACAGCTAAAAGGCAGCTCTCCCGTCCTGCCCCCCCCCTTTGGGCTGGCAGCCCCACCTGTTAGGAGGCAGGAGTAATCAGAGAGATGAACAGCACAAGCGGTATTTTTACAGGATGAACCCACCGGGTCAGCTGGAGGCCTGCTGAAACCCAATATCGAGCTGTGGCTGCAGACAGGCATGGTGTGAGCCTTGGGGGAGGAGGGTGCTGAGGGATGGGTGAAGGGAAAGCAGGGCAGTCCCCACGGAGGCAGAACTTTGCTTGGGAGACTTCTGTTTCCCTGTGGTGCCCCTGAAACTGAATAGTGTGGATTGTTGATTAAATGTGTGAGGTAGAGCTGGTTGCAGGGGGAGGATAAAGGGAAGTGGTGGGGCAGGGACAGAGGCAGTAGGAGCAGCACTCACAGGAACAAAAAGCACATGTGTGTATGGGCACTGTGTGCCCAGTCCCCAGGGGAAGGGGGTC
Organism: Horornis vulcanius; assembly: GCA_013401035.1. Lineage (NCBI taxonomy): Eukaryota > Metazoa > Chordata > Aves > Passeriformes > Scotocercidae > Horornis > Horornis vulcanius. Next base: position 17,249 of record VZUA01106110.1, read on the forward strand.
ACTCAGAGCTATCTGTTTCATTCATTCACCTGCTTCTCTCTCCTTTTGTGCATAGTAAACAGAAAACCATTGCACTTCAGACTTCCCCTTTCCCAGCCCTCCTGGTACTGCCAGCACTGGACATTTATTCCAGAGAAACTTATTGTCCGACCATGACAGAGTTTCCCCCGTGCCTCTCATGCAGTCAGAAACTTGCTGCTGAAGGGGCTGCTTGGGGAATAAACACCTGCAAGGAGCCACAGCTGTGGTGTGAGCTGCTCTCCTAATGCTCTGTTTAGGATTACAGCACTCCAAAGTATCACATTACCCCAGTGGCTGCACTGAAACCTGGTATTAATTCACATTAGCAAGGATCAGATTTAGCATGTTGGGAGGGGGAGGACTGTTATTATTGTTTCTAAAACTGCTGGAGCAAACTCCTAGGATTGGTCTTTCATTAATACTGGCAATGGCCAGAGAAGCTTCTTTGTTCCTCCACGCCCCTGGCCACTCATCCTGTCTCCTCTTGCATGAATGCCTCTAAACACAGCTGCCTGTTTCCATGATGGGGTTACTTGCTTAGTTTTAGTTTTGATGTACCAAAATAAGTAACTTTCAAAGCAAATTTCTAGATTTTGTGGAATTTCTTTGGAATGCAGAGCTCTTCCAATACTGGGAGGAGAGTTACAGTGTGGTGGTGGATCACCTCTTGTCCATGCCCATGATAGGTTATCCAAAGATTGGAAAAAGGGAAAGATGGTCTAAGCAGTAAGAACAGTGAAACTCTGGGATAGATTTGTGCAAAGAGGGCATGAAGTTTTTATTACCAGGTAATTTTGAGCATCTCTGTTGGGTTGATCTGATTTTGTCTTTGGGTAGGGAGGGACATTCCACATACCCTTCAGTGTGTCTTTCAACCTGCTTTTTTGATGCAGGTGTTATAAGGGTGTGGTGGAGTTACTTTTCTTCCTTGCTTTCCCTACCCACACTGTCCCTTCTTTACTGAGTGTTGCTGTAGCTGTTTCTGTCTGAGGATTCTAGGCATTCCCCAGGCTTATGCATGGCACCTAGAGTGCTGTGTTTGTTGTCCCTGGAAGGACTCATGATATAATCCTGCTGTTTTTCCAAACCAAGGGTTATTTCACATATGTATGATTGACCCCTGGTTTCAGATGTTGCTTCTTGAATCCAAGAGAACATAATCATCAGTAGCAGTAACCACTGTTCAGTACAGATAGGGTTAAATATCACTGGAATGCCCACAGAGAGCCTTGGAACAGATATGAAAAAGGAAGTGAAAAAAGTATTTCCTCTGAAGCCTTCCTTCAGAGGCTGCAAATCACAGCCATGTTTTTTTCATTTTATTTAGAGTTTCAGAGTTGTCTTGAAACGTCATTATTATTGGCTGTGCTACCACATTCAGAAAAGTACCAATGTTTAGAGAAGGGTGGACCCAAACAATAAGGCCAGAGATGGGGCATGTGCTGTGCACAGTGCCAGGGGTGAAGAACAAGGACTAGCACAACATCTACTGACTACTGTGTGACGTTTCTTTGTGTAGAGCACAGAATAGTTCTGGCATTTGTTAGAGTGCCAGGCTGCTGCACAGAAATCTTCTCCAGATCATCCAGATTTGTAAAGCCAGAAGAGGACATCTGAATATCAAGTTTCACCTCCTGTAGAAACACAGGCCTTCAAATTTCAGTTTACTACATGTCTATTGATTATTTTGTTCCAGAAAAACAGCCAGGAGATGGGAAATCAAGTGCTTTGTGTGGTGTTTTATTCCAATTAAGATGGTGAGTTCTGATTCCATTCTCCTGCTGCCCCAGTGTGATCCCATGACATCCTGATGGGAATGGTATGCACTGCAGAGGATAGTCCATCTTCAGAGGTCTTACTGGCACCTCAAGATCAACACCGTGTAAGACTGACTATCCATCTCATGTGTACCACAGTGTCTCTCTCAGATGGCAAACTTAGTAGGCATCTCAGTCATCAAGGAGTTTGGGATCATATTTAGTGAGTTACAGTCCTAGGCTGTCATACTCTGGTTCCTTCTGGTATCAGTAGAGTAACTGCTCCTGTATGTTAGGGCAACTATCATGGCCAGTCTGGATATAGCTCTTGATTCTTATCCCTCTGCTAGGTTTCCTGAGCCATACATGTGTCTCCTGCTGACGCTGTGTTTTTAGGATTATTGCTTTCTCCTGTGCTCTGACACCCAAGTTTATTAAAGTTCATTTTGTTTCCCCTAGATGAAAAAGAAACAGGAAAAAGAAAATCCTGTCTTCAATGTACTCATGTTTTTCTGAGGGCTTTTAGCATTACTGAAGCACTGTTGTGTGTGTAAGTTGAAGGCAAGGCTCTGCTGAACAGGTTTATCTCTTCAGCATGTTATCACTCTCTGGACAACATGACTTCATGTAGGGTGGAATTAATGGGCTTGTGATGGAGTCACAATGCAGCTTCTCAAAGGCCAGTCTGTCTGGGAAACTCCAGGTATTTCTGAGAAACCCTTGAAGTAATTAGATGACTCCAGGAAAATCCAAGGAGTTAGAGAGCTCTGTTGGTGTGCTCTTCTAACCTGTGTTTGGATACATCCAAAAATTCATGCCTACCTCTTGTCTCTGCAGATCTAGGAGTCTGAGTACAATGAATGTTTGGATGGCAAGGATGAAGCAACACAGGAGACTTAGTCATTAATGGGGACTATTTTGTTTCAGACAACATCAAACAGAACAGGGTGTTCAGCTGTCCTGCCCGTGGATCTCGATGTGTTTGCGAGAACAGAAAGTATCCCCATGGCAGGTGGAGAGGTTCCACAGAGAGCGCTGAGGGAGCTTTTC